>KE600124.1:6754-18195 GCA_000444245.1 Botryllus schlosseri | reverse complement strand
CCTATTTAGATACAATAAACATATGCAATCAAGATTCACCCCGTACGCGTGCTAGACTTTTTACATCAGACAACGATATCAATTTAATATATTGGTTGAATAAGCATCATTCGCTGACTACCTACATGTAGTGTATTTCGCTCTTGATGTTGTGTGATTGCGGGTCAGGCTCACAGCAGAGAGTCACTAAATATTCACAAACGGAAAGGTGGATATTTCGAGTAAACTTTTGTAAGAAAGCATTCAGACCGTTCATTTTCTGCTTCAACAAGTAGATTTCAATATCCAATTGACTAAGAAACGTCTGCAAAACCTGGTCTTAACCTACTTTTTCAAACTACGGTACTTCATGAGTACAATTTACCATGATATGATGGTATATCTTATAAGTGTATGTGTGCGCAAGAGCGACCCACAATAGGTAGGAAGTTCCTGCCATTGTCCATGTCAGGTTTGATGGACTTGTACACAGCCAATGATCTATAAATGATTGTTCACAGCATATACTTTGTATAGTCATTAAATTGTAATGTTGTCCATGTCCAGTCCAGTTTGTCTGTCAACTCTTACGATCATAGCTGACTTGCGAGATGGTGACTTCGAAGAATGGGACGGAATAGAGGCTATCCAACAATCCCCTTCATTCAACAAATCTCCGAACTTACACATCACCATCTATTCCCTCAACGGTCCAGGTGATCATGGAAGAAGTTGATCGAATCCGAGAATCATAACAATGTGTCATCGCATGGGTATTACAGAAGCAGGATTTTGAACAGCTTAAATACCTCACCTCTTCATGGACTCCTTAATGCTCTGATACTAGTCGTGTCTAAATTTCAATGAGGATACCAACACCATAATATCATTGAGAAGTTTATACGGGGTATGGGTATTTCATTTACTATAACACTTGAAAACTGCATAAACAACTTTTGTTATCATGTCAGACTTGTTGTCATCTAAATTCAGAATAACAAGAACCAAAATCCTAGTTAACGGAAAGCATTTAAGTCAAGTGAATATGTAGCAAAAAGGGATTTTCATATTTATGCAAATTACAATATCAGATATACCTATGTTTAAGCCATTCGATAAATGTACTGTCTGCATCTATTTTTGTCGTAATTTATGAAACTGTGCTGTGCTATTACGAACAATCGAATAACTGTGCCTAGTAGTTGATAACGTCAATGTTTCTTGTCACGTAACAAAAATATATATTCTCAAATGTTATTTTTTCGAGCTTTCTTATCCTCTCTTAATGACAATATCAGGACAGCAGTTAGATGGTAGAGCAGCGATCTCACATGACGTTGAACATCGGAGGGCATTCAAGCATCAAGTACCATGGCATTTGAACACTAGTATGTTTCAAGCCTCTTTAGAAATCAATTATTCTTTGAAAATTACCATATCGCAGGTGCGGCCAGATTTCCTGATCAGAATAAAAATGATTCCAATAACGGATCAAGACTCAATCTCTTGGTGATAATGAGGTAGTCTGCTCGATGGATTGGCAAAAATGTCCGTATCAAATTTATCATTGATGTTGTTTTCTTGTCTCTTTGATAAGCTTTCCTGCTCACGAATTTCGTTGCTGTTTCTGGGGCATAAGAATATCTCCAGTTTTGCAGTAGCGGCATATCTTTTTCCAGCTAGTACAAGTGAAGAAATATTATCTGGAATGCAATATGGCTTAAATGGCAGTTGTAGCTGAACTTGGTTGTCATATTCACAAGGCACACGAAATTATCCACAGGTTGCATTGTAGTGTCCATCTCTTCACCTCTATCGTACTCGAATAATATGCATAGTCTTTCAGCAAGACTATTTTTCTCTGCATCAATCGATCCAATGAGTATCAATCCAATCCGGCACCATTCGTCAAAGTAACATTCATATTGACTACAATCTTTGGAAATATCTCAATGTCTGAAGCAAAGTGGAACATGAAATGGTTGCTTCTCATGGACGGCCTGGCGTGCCGAAATCCCATAAGATAATGATTTGCACTTTTATTAGGATCCCTGAATCCTTTTCAATTTCCTCGCGACTGTGGGTTGCTTTGCGGCTGTTTCAATACACGAACAATCTTTTCTTGAAAGTTAGAATGGACTATAATTTATAAAAAAATGTTAACGATCCTGTAAAAAATTTATGCATTAGACATTTACAGAATGGGAATTTGTTATGTCACAGTTTTGCCAGTCAACTACTATTGAAATCAAGTTATTTATTCAATCCGTCAAGTATTTTCCGTACTGCCGCATATGCAATATATATGAGCAATGTGCATATTCAAGAGAGAGATTTGGCATTGGATGATTGTGGAGTTACATTGCTGGAAAAATAACCTGGGTAGCAGCACATACAATGCAAGTTGATGCTCATGCTCAGGTCATAAAGCGTGATGCAAATGGCGAAAAGTTATGAAGGTTATACATAAAAAAACCATAGACGTACACAAATGCATAAATCATCTATTTTGTACAATCCTTCCAGCTATCAATCTTAACGAGTACTCCATGTTAATTTTCAAGGTTTACAGGCAATGCATGGGGAACACTTCACAACGGGTAGTTCATATCAAAGTGCCAAAACGTTTACCAGGTATATTTTTAATAAATGGGCATTGGTAGCTACGCTTTCGGACACCGCGGTGTGAAAGATTCAACTATTGAGAGTAGTACGACATATCACGCCAGGTCGATGTGCACAATACCAACTATGGAGTGATTATCCTCAATATCATTCTAGTGCATTGTTTTGCCGATGGAATATTGTTTGGAACAATGCCGATTCTCATCATTGATGAGGAATGTGAATTCAACGGCCTGACCCGGTAAAAAGTTATATCTGTTAGCATTTTACCAATCAGTACAATGTTAGTTTCGATTTTATATTATATTATGAAGGTACAATCGCTATACTGATACTATGGTTGCCAGTGAACTCGGCCCTTGGTGAATTCGGCCTCACAATATTACAATATATACTATCTAAACAACTTAGTTGCTCACACAATTATCGTAATCAACCCTTCTCTTTTAAAAAATCAGGTGACGTAAATGCTGCCAGAAAAATTTCAAATCCTCTTTCAACAATCCTTCCAGGTTCTGTACATCTATATTGACGCTCACCCACAGTATCTATAAATTCTTTAGGCTGTGTCGTAAATGCATGGTTGCAACTGATGCTAAAATACCTCGCAGCTAGTCTGTACTTTGATAAATGTGCATTGTTAAAAGTTGTATTACATCCTATTATGCAGCACTGCCTCACTATGCTCAAGAAACCAACTAAAACTAAACCGATTGGGGAAAATCAGTGAATTAGTATGCCAGCAAGGCCGATCGCAGCACCCCACCACAGTCGACATACGCAATCCCGTTTCTGTACTCAAGCATATCCCGCGACGGACTGATTTCGCCGGGAAACTATCTTATAGCGTTAAGGGGCGTGGCAGTTTCCAATCATTGTATATATATCATTGTACGCAACAAAACAAGTTGAGCTTTGTACATCTAAAATATTTCTATTTTACTTTTTGTAAAATCGACCCCTGGCCTAGGCCAATGTGGGAGTCTACACCTTTCTATCTTTTCATTGTATCGTAATTTTTGTGGTGTATTGAACAAATAAAAATTGCTAATAAACCGAACTGAACTCCAACTGATAGCGACTGAGCACTGAGCAGTTTTCCGTTGACCGAGGATTGGAAAAGAACGCCTCTGCAGCCAAGCGTGACAGCCGGCGGGTTGTTTTTTATATATGAGTCGACGTGAAAGATGTGTTATTTATTTACCGGCGTTGACGCCGCTCTCCGCGGATTGCAGCACGTGGGTCCTGCATGAGGTGTCAGTGCAGTACTGGGAATGTTTATATAGCATATACTGGCACACGTATAACTGCTTCCTGGCTATAGCGATATCTGAACCGGGCGTATTGCTGTTCGGCTTGTTCGCACGTACAAAAATACTTCATCATGCCGGCAATGCTTGGGCTGTTAAAAGGCTTTTTATCCGGATTACTGCATTCTGAAAGAATACATGTACTGCTTGGTTCAGGAGCAGTATTTAATCGATCTTTTTTTTTGCATTCGGAATTTGAAATTAGCAGCAGGAACAGGATGTATCGTTGTAACGAAATTAAAAACTGATGTGATTTGTGAAGTTTTCATGATTTGAAATTTGGAGGTGGTCGATTTATAGTGAATATTGATTAAGAACCTTGTCACTCAGGCCGGAAGACTAGATTTATGGTAGAGTAACCTACCTACTTGTCTGAAGCGACTGAAGGCCTGTATGGAATTGGTGTCCTGTGCTCATAATATGTTTAATTATTTTAACTTGGAAAATCATGGCCCTGTGGATATAAAGCTGTATCAGCTGTATCACCCTGTGGATATAAAGCTGTGCTGTATCAGGGGCCTGATTGGAATCGCTGGCCTGTTTGCCTGATATATCAGGTGAGCAGCGATGATTTTCCAAGTTGAAGTAATTTAATAAAAAATAATTAAAAAATGAAATATAGTGTGAGCACAGGACACAGATTCCAAACAGGATCAGGGGTATCGCAGCTGTATCAGCCGTATCACTCATATATCAGCTCATTCAGCTGTATCATCCAGGTATCTCTCTGCAGACTGTGTATAGAGACAAGTGTGACTGTTTGATGGCTGTGATAAGATTGGTTGACCTCCAAGGTCGTATCGATCATCCCTATCTGATACCGAATACTGTGCAATGTGCCAGTATGGAATCGGTGTCCAAGGCACGCAGGATCACGCCGATTTGGTCGCCAGTTGCACGCGGTCACTCCGTCACGGGTCGTTGATTTCATTTAAAAAAAAAATTTAAAAAAAGTCAAATGTTCTCAGCCACCCCAAATGCTATATGTTTTGACCTAAACCTCAAGCCAGGATCTGTTGATTACTGTCTGTTGGTAAAGTACTTGCACCTTTGCCAGTTGCTAACCATTAGCATCTGATCTCCTGTCACTGGCTTAACACAGTCATTTGAAGTCAGTAACCTTTCTTGTCACGCCGCAAAGTTGACTCTGTCACGCAAAAAAAGCTTCTATCACGCAGGATTTATTTCAAAAAAAGAACGGAGATTCCAATCAGGGCAATGTGTATGCCTGTTTAAAAAGGAAAGGACTTAGTTTATTTTTGTCCTTGATGTTTTTTGCGGCATATACACCGACTCATGATACACAATACACATACACACTATCTGTGCATATGCATACCATGAGTGTATGATGTGCATATGCCGCTGGACAAGGAAGTGCAGATATCGCCTTTACGGCTTTCTAAGTCATGCCCCACCCCTCCATGCTATCTCACTAATGCATGAGCGCCAATCAGGGAATTCATGGATACCAGTGTTACTAATCAGGTCTTTGGTCTGACCCGGCCGGGGATCGAACCCACGACCTACCGATCAAGAAGCCGGTCGGCCAGAGTGGAATTGGTGGCAAACGTCACGTGCAACTTTTCATGTAATTCATTAATTATTCTATGGAAGAAACCCTTCCGTCACGCGCAACTTATTGACGAAAACAACCACTGATTCCAGTCCGGCCGGTCGGTAGCCTAAATCAGATTACGTGAGCAGAGAGAGGAAAAAAATTGATAGCAATCTATATGCAATTTCCGATCATATATTGACCGACTCAATCATGAAATATATAAATTTCTCTTGCTTCGCGCGTTTAGGCGAGAAGAGCTGACTCACTAAATGTGTGATAGCATACTAGACTATTCCGCGCATCCCAGACATAGTATAGTCGTGATACTTACTGCAGAGTGATTCCTGGGTGAATCTCGGTACCGTTTGTCTTATATAACACGGGAGCAGCGATGATTCTCAAAGTCAACGCAATTAAAAAAATAATATTAAAAAAATCAAGAATTGTTTGAACACAAGACACCGATACAGCTTATACAGCTTTATATCCACAGGGTGATACAGCTGATGCAGCTTTATATCCACAGGGTGATACAGCTGATACCAGCTTTATATCCACAGGGTGATACAGCTGATACCAGCTTTATATCCACAGGGCCGAAAATCATCGCTGCTCACATGTTGTATCAGGCAAAACGTACCGAGATTCCAGTACGGTCTAAAGGTTATATTTTATGCTGGGGCTAGTTGCTATACTTCTTAGTTTATGTGCTGAAAATAGTATGCTGGTAGTATACTGTGACTCTGAACCAATTACAAAGGGATTAAACGCCATGAATTTGGACATGTTCATGGGATCCCTGATTAGTAATGGCCATTCGTCATGGTGTTGTGGATTAGGAAGTGCACTAGACCGGCAATTTCTATATCGCATATGCAGTCTGGAAACGACAATTTTCCTGATTGAACCATGATTGCTTAATGCTCGAGGATTATCAAAATCAAATTGAAGGCATAAGATTCTCCTCACCTCAATTAGAACGTTCTTCGTGTGTATGTGTAAACTTGATGTCGACCTTGACAGAGATGATGTAATATAAGCTGTTGTTAGAATACTGTGAATTCTGTGATTGTCTATCAATTAGGCAACATTATTGTGCTAATCAAGTAGCACAGGTATTTTGAAGCACTAGGCTCCAACCCCAAGCGATAGATTTTAATTTTAAATCTCTCCTTTATTAAATTTCTCTCAATGGGATAGTCAGCTTGAAGTTACTTAACTTATTATGCTCTGTCGGAATATAGGTCTCTGCAAACTTGGTAATTTATTAATGAAGCAGTGCGATGTCATCTCCTTTACATGTGCTGAGATAGCAATTATTTTGTAGACATTTCTATTGTTTGAACTGTTGTTGGATGAGCACCCAGTGCAGCCATGTTATATTACAGTACATCATTCGGGAAGAAGATGTCATTACGGTACTTGTTGCCAAGTTAATTTCCATGTAACATCAACATAAAATTTAACTGCTCAATCTAACTTATTTGCAATGATGTGTTATTTGCAATATTCTAACATATTTTGTGATTTGACAGTAATCTAGATAGTCAATAGTATTATAGGATATTCCACAGTCATAATGGCCAAAGTAAGGTAAGATATCTTCATTTCTCTTCCATTTGACTACTGAGATTGTGCAATAAATCTTACTGTGAAAAAAATAGAATTTGCGCATTGTATACAAACACCTAACCGCATGATGCGTGATTGCTAAAATTGTTTTGAATTTCAACTCCACACTCTTCAGCAGAATTGAATGAAAAATTGACCTAAATATGAATAGTCACATAGATTGATGTCAATTTCAGAAACCACACTCGTTTACCACATGTACAAACTGCAGTCATATTGCTAATCTATAATTATTTCCGCAATTCTGGACCTACTTTCATTGGATTAATACACTGTAATAGGAATCAAGGTGCTGTTTTTCTCTGAATGTCATTAAATCACGCAATTTGTATTAGTGTTTAGTGTTCTCTTCTATTTTATTACAGTTTATATTTCCAATTTTATCATAATAATAATAAATTTGTCATGTTATTCTTTTTCTACCCCTTCTGAGAAACCATCTCCAAGTCCTAGTGAAGTCTTTGGATTTTTAGTTTGTTATTTACGGCTCGATAAACGCACAATCTAACTATGTATGTCAGACAACATTGTACAATATAGCTATTACGAGGATTTCTTTACAAAATCAATGATATGTTTAGGTTAATGACTATTGTCAGCATTGAACATTCTGATACACCGTTTTGTCAAGTGTCACCATTAAGCCAACTTCTTTAAGCACCGAGACCAGAACTTAGAAAATGCATCCAGAGATCCGCTTGAAGATTCCACCAGCACTGCCTTGGGCAAAGCAATTATGTCACATAGCCTAGGGCGGTTTGAGATTGCTTCTGTCCACATACCAGTTGAGTGGCATATTGAAACGTGAATTAGTTTAGCTTGATGTAAGATAACAATGTATACAGAGGTTAGTTTGGATTTCAAGGGCAGTTGATTATATATTGCATGCTTTCAGCATGGCATAGTTTAAAACAGGATAGCCTATACTAGTTAACGGTTAACGGTATCGGGATGTTGACTGTCACTATCCACTTCCGTCAATAGTTTCTGAATAGCAATATGTGTTACCATATGTCCAGTTGTCCACTCTCCAGCTAGTGACTTATGTAGCTTCTGCAACATACAAATTATCATGCTATAACATATCAGGATTTCACGGTCTGTGGTGCTTTTCATACAACATGGAAATGCAAACGGTACGCCAAAATTCCACATTTCAGTTTTAAAACACTCTATACTTACTAACTGGAAACTGATGCTGATATATTTCATTCTCTTGGCAAGAAACACACACACTCTGCCAATTGTGTAAATTTACAGCTCAAATTATAGGCTACCCATAGTGACAAATTGATTCTGGAGTGTCGACCCGTTGTACTTAGATCCAGAGTCAGATAGGGTTGATGTAAAATGGGTGCTGTCATCAGTTCATCTGAGGAGGAAGAGGAAGAAGAAGAAATATCTTCCGAAGAAGAAATAGAGGAAGAAAAGAGTGAAAATATTGAGGAATCTGACTCCTACACTAGTTATTCTGAATCCTCTAGCTCTAGTGACGATGATGGGAGCTTTTTTGGCGATTCAACTGCGGATGAGTCGTCGGAAAGTGAGACTGAGAGTGAATTAGATGAAGTTGTGTGAGTGAAATGACTAGCTTCTACTTTTGGGTGCACTCTCGGGCTCAGTACCAAACGCTGTCGCCAGATGTCTCGTGGCTCTCTGTGTTGTTGTCACCTATCATGACCCGGAGGCCCTGTCTGTACCCTGTCGATTGTCTCTAACTCAATACATACATCCAAGTATTCACAGGATAGATATTAGAATAGGTACGAATCGTATGGTTTTGAAACAACCCCATGCGATTCAACTATCCAATTTTGCTCAATTCTCCTGCTTAGTGATTGAACCGAATATACCACATCTCTTTCTGTATCTTACTGTTCATGTGTAGATAATGCACGCAGTGACCGATGTGAAATATGCATACTTTTCTTTTTAGTGAAGGAACCCTTTTCGGCATGGGAAACCCGTTGCTGGACTTATCTGCTAGCGTCGCTGAAGGATATTTGAAGAAGTGCGTTAGAGAGACACTTTGAATAATGCTATATAATGCTCTTTTCATCTTTTTCTTTCGCATCTTCTCTTCAGATATGACCTGAAAGCAAACGACGCTATTCTCGCCGAGGAAAAACATAAACCCATGTATCAGGAACTTGTCGATCTCTTCCCTGTCGACTATATTGCTGGTGGAGCCACTCTGAATGCGATCAAAGTAGCTCAGGTTTGTAATTTTGACTTTAACAGGATCATATTTGCTTGTTGGCAGTACAAGCAGGCATTCGTTATTAGGTATTGATGGAAAGCATGCGATGACATCTTACACTTGTATATTCCAAGTAGCATACCAACAGATTGATTATCATGAAGGGATTTCCATTTTATTATGATCCCTATGTGAGATCAATTTGTTATATATGTATATTAGTTGTAATGGTGTGATTTTAAGAATGGATTTTCTTTAGTGGATGATTGGTGTTCCTCGTGCAACGACCTTTGTGGGCTGCATCGGCCAAGACAAGTTCGGGGAGATTTTGAAAGAAAAAGCAGAAGAAATTGGCGTCCGCACTGCGTATTATATTCAAAATAAAGAACCAACTGGAACCTGTGCAGCATTACTATGCAATTATAATAGGTCTGTTGGAAATTCTATTATCTTTGCTATTGCTAGTCAAACCATTACTGCACCAGCTTAGTTTATCGTTGTTTCTATCCTTTGTTCTTATCTTCCTCCAAGTATTGTCAATCAGTGCTGGAAAACTCCCAGTATCATTTACAGCAGTACAGTGGTAACAGTAGAATGCCAATTGACCATGCATATGACCAAATAAGTTGTGTTGTGTATAATATTTCCTGCTGTAGCAGTATCGCTTGATTGAAATGCAACCTTTTTCTATTCAGATCACTTTGTGCCAACCTTGCCGCCGCCAATCTGTACGATAAGGATCATCTCGATAGAAAGGAGACTTGGTCACTTGTAGAGCAAGCAAAGTATTACTATATTGCGGTACGTACTCGCTAACCTGCTAAATTATCCGTTTCCATTTTGAAGCATTTGCGTGATGTCACTGCTGGCTAAAAGTCACTGCAAGGGCGTAATTCCGAGTGTTGAATCTCTGCATCTCTTGTCACGCCAAAGCTATCCTCATATCTTGCTTATAATTTCAGGGTTTTTTCATGACTGTGTCACAAGACTCTATTATTGCAGTCGGCAAACATGCAGCAGAAAACGGGAAAACCTTCATGATGAATTTATCAGGTTTGTTGACGCCTTCCAAAGTAATTCCACTGTGCGCTGTATTATGGCTTGCTCACCCTAATTGCTTAACATCTCGGCAGTTTTGGCATACTTTAGCGTTCAATGCCTATATCTTTCAGCTCCGTTTTTGTGCGAGTTTTTCAAAGATAATCAAGTAGCGTCTCTGCCGTACGTAGACATCCTCTTCGGAAATGAAACGGTGAGTTTGCAATGAATTCTCAGTGATGCGTGGTTGAAACCCACTGTTCAGTGCGGGGCTTTATCCAAGTCGCAAGCCAATATTACTTTTGTGTATTTTATTCGTTTCAAGTTGAATAATTTTCAATTCACCACCGAGTGAGGTCCGAGCCGTAGTGTTGATTAGGGTCGAGTGAAAAATGGAAAATTTTGAATTTTAAAACGGACACTTGATATGTGGTGCCAAATTGAAAAAAAAAAATTTCTATAATAATTTTGGGCTCGTGCACCCTCTAGTGGTCGTGCAATTGCACCGAACGAGCCAAAAATAGCTAATTTCGCTATATATTGATGACCGCTTCCTCTAGAAAGCTGATTTTGGGCTCAAAAGATGCGGAAGCAACAAGTTTCTATCTCACTTCCACAGAACTTTGTCTTAAAAATGAACAGAAAAAAAGTTACGAGCAAATTATTGATTTTTAGACCATTTTTCGGTAAAATTAGGCACTGAAGCAGGGTACGTGGTACATACGGCCAAAAGCGTGTTGTGATCGATCTTATGACTGACAACTCCATATTGGAAACACATAAATTGCTAATTCATATTGAAAACACAAAACAATCAATTCCATATTGAAAAAAGATATATTTCGAAGATGATTTCACAACCAGAGTATTAGTCTGCACAAACTTTGAAATCTTGTTTTGTATTAAAAGATTTCATCTGTTTTCGAGACTTCAGTTTTTCTCTGATTAAGTCATCTCTACGTTTAAATCCCGTCACATGGGCAGATGCTTTGGTCACCACTTCAACGTATCTTTCCACTGCCTGGTTGTGCCAAGGATGTTTGAGGAGATGACCTTAGATTTTCCATCTCGAGATATGCTGAGTTTTTGATTGCTA
>ATSW01050063.1:0-12945 GCA_000444245.1 Botryllus schlosseri | reverse complement strand
GAGGACAAATCCTCTTAAAAGAGGACGTATGGTAAGCCTAGGTAATGCTTGGTGTGATGCCAGACACTTGATGGAAGACCTGCTGATTCTAATCTTTGAATTTGAGGTGCCAGTTATGCCTCTAAATAAAAAACTGATTTTGCCGTTATTCGTGAAAGTGCATGCCGGGCTGCCAATGACTTTAGCATTTTGCGGTTCCTGATCCTAACTTACCCTTACCCCAATGCCAAAACCCAACCCTACGCTACAAACCAAAATAATACCCTTCAAAGTCCATACTTGTGTATAATATGAGTAGATCTGTGGTAACTTAACGATAAACCCACAATAAAGTTGTGAGGTTGATGGATATTCATTTCAATCTTCATTTCTCTGTTTTATGTGCATTGTATCAACCATCTCCATTTTCACCTGGCCTTTTAAAAACCAGATATGTATCGCTTTGTGCAACATGATCAGTGTCGCTGCACTTTTTGGCGCCGGCGAATTGAGTCGAAAGGTTTCTGAGAAAAGTGGCCTGGTCCCGGTTTTATATATCATATCAAAACAATGCCTCTGTGACTTAAACCGGTTTACCCGATGTAGGCGTGGCGCCGTGGTTGTTTTTTATTGGCCGTTGTCACACTGGTTTGTAACGCGCTGTCGACTCTATTTTAGGGATACTTTGAACTTCATGGTGGAAGAATTGAAGGACCCTTATAGGTTTGTATGGATTTATGCTTAATAGTGAAAGGTTATGCGATGTCACACGTTTGTGAGATGTAACTGGACGGGTGTATATCAACTGAGTGACAGCCCATTTGAGCGACATGTTGGCACATTATATTTTAATCAATTCAGTCCCTGTTGCATGCGAAAGGCTTCCCTAATCTTACCCCGACACAATCCTAATACGAGGTAAATCCTGACGAATAACCCTTACCCAAACTAACCTAACATCAGTCCAATTGAAACCTCGCCCTAATCCTAAATTTGTTTTCGCTCAAATGAGTTGACATTTGCCGGAAATCGAGTTATTTTTCATCTAAATGACATCCGCCACCTGTTACCACTCTGTGATCCTTTAACGTGACATATTCTGAAATATTTGTAACACAAATGAAGATTGTGTAATTAATTTTCCCTCGAATGTGCAGTGATTAAGCTGTGCATTACCGGCCATCATGTCAATGAGAATGATAGTTTAAATAATTTTGCAATAGTAGAATGCATGCATGAATTAGCAAATGCCCTACCAAATCTGTCTCCTAATACCACATCAAGCTGCAAAACTCTATGGTGTTCACAACAATCTATTTACCTGAGCCCCTGCTCTGAACCCGAAATGCTGAGCACTATTGCTACCTTGAAAAGTGATAAGTCGTGTGGTATGGATTCTATTCCACCTAAGTTACTAAAGCATGTTGCTTATCTAATTGTCCCGCCACTTACCACATTTTTTAATTTCTCAATTTCAAATGGTATTTTCCCATGCCACCTCAAGCAAGCAAAAGTTGTGCCTGTCCACAAGAAGTCGGATCGCCTCGTACTAGGCAACTATAGACCCATATCAGTGCTAAATTCTATCGCTACGGTTTTTGAAAAAATCATATATCGAAGATTTTTCGATTTTGTCACGAAAAACTCTATCATAAGCAATAATCAATTCGGATTTTTAGCTAATAGAAACACATCTCAAGCTCTAGTTGACCTTACTAGCAGACACGCCAAGCTCATGGATCAAAATAAGCCATCATGTTGCATCTTCCTCGATATAAGCAAAGCTTTTGATTCAGTATGTCATTCCATCCTCATAGAAAAACTATATTCGTACGGTTTCCGTGGGGTTGCCAGAGACCTAATTACCAGCTACTTATCCCAACGCAAACAATATGTCAGTATAAATGAATCAGTATCAATATGCAGCACTATAACATACGGGGTCCCACAAGGGTCAGTCTTGGGTCCGTTGCTATTTCTTCTATATATTAACGATCTACATCGCGCAACATCTTTACAAAGTGTTCTATTTGCTGACGATGCTTGTTTTTCTGGACACGCAAACTCCACAGAAGAACTGAAGGACCAAGTCTCCCACGAGTTGAAAAAAATTCACTCGTGGATGACGAGAAACCGCCTCACAACAAACCCTGATAAAACTCAAATCATCCTTTTCCTTCCTCCGCGAATCCGCACCCAGCCAACCTTTTCCATTCCTTTCGGAAACTGCACTATCCTTCCTACTGAATCAGTCCGTTATCTTGGCATTCAAATAGACAACAAGTTGTCATGGTAACATCACATCTATCTCGTCACCTCTAAATTATCTCGGGCCACCGGTATTTTGCATAGGCTAAAAAATTTGTTATCGCGTAATGGTCTGCGGTCGATATATTTTTCAATCTTTCATTCACATTTACAATACTGTATCAGTGTGTGGGGTCACACCCATTCTACATATCTTAAGCCCATTATCACTCTCCAAAATAGTGCTATACGGGCACTAAGTGGTGTAGGTTTTCGTCGTAGATTGCTGCCAGAATACAAAAAACTTGGTATTCTGAGAGTGACAGACGTCATAAAATACGAAACGGCAAAAATGATGCACAATATCTTCCATCATAATAGATCCTTCTTCTACAAACATTTCACTACTTTTGCCTCGGTACACTCGCACTTCACTCGTTCTGCCTCATCAAATGGTTTGTTACTTCCGCGTGTTGCTCATCGTCCTCCCAGAAAAGTTTCTATTATATTGGTGCCGCTACCTGGAACTCTCTACCAGAAGACCTCAGAGATTTGCCCGATCATCTATTTAAAAAACGTTATCGGAAATATATATTAGATAAGTATAATTGATAATATGCCGATTTTGCAACTACTGTCTTATTGTTGGAAAGTACCGTATAATCTACTCTATTGACCCTTCTTCTGCACTGCTGTCTTGAAACTGTAATATTTATAGCTCGTGTATCCTTGTTGAATTTTTTTCTCTGCTTTTCTTGTAGTTTTGTATATTTGTTGTCATTTGTTTTGTGCCATTGAATATAACGTGTATACTCCTTCAGGTGGCGACTGTGTACTAAGGCCTTGCGGCCCCTCGTCGTCATCCTGGTCCGTACCGGATTTTCACTGGTGTGACAAATAAATGATTGATTGATTGATTGATTGATATATGCACTTCTTGACTCATGATATGACATACACAAATGACATGATATGCACAAATCTGCTTTTTGTTAGATTCAAGGACTGATTGCTATTAGTAGCAGACTCTTACTCTGTGAATGTGAAATCGAATATGTTGTTGGTGAGTAATATACTATGCGTAGGAGAGTTGCAAAATTGTATTTTAACTCGCTTATTTACAAGCATAAAGCAAGTCAAGGCTACAGCATCAGTACACATTTCGGATGTCTTGGGCGTTTTGAATCCAATCCAAATTGTCAACTAAACGTTTACCGTATGCCTCATGATTATTTTTTCAATTTTAGGATGCTGCTATACAAGCTAATATCAGGGAATTTCAACCAAATCGACGTCGCAATTAACGGTAGAAGCGTATGATACGAAACAGTAAAGGATCGTTATCAAACAGCTTATATTACAAAGTAATCATTATCACCCAGCTAATTTGCTAATTTCGAAGTATAAGACAAGTCAACGTTTTCAAATCAAGACACACTCAGACATGTATCTGTGGCGGGGTTGTAACCAAGTCACGAGGCTCCGAGTCAGAAGTCAATCTCACTAATATAGTTTTGACTCGAGTCAGGTCGAGTCATTTTCCTTCGACCACCGAGTCAAGTCCGATTCCAAGTCAGCGAACAGAGGGTCGAGTCCGAGTCATGGTATTATGATTCGAGTCCGAGTCCAAGTCATTGCGTTGACTGATCAATTTCCAGTTGAAATCTTGTTAAATCCACTTTTTATAACTCTGTTTGGTGATATCGAATGGTTCGCATTCATAAATATAGTAATTTTTTTCACTGATCGAATTTTTAAGTACCAGTACCAATAAGCGTAATCCAAATAGTGTGGTTACTTTACTATTCTCCGAAATTTCAATGAAATGTAGGTCTTGGCCGTCTGAACCTTACGTCATATGACTTGGTTCGAGTCATGCGCAATGACTGGAGTCCTAGTCGAGTCAATACACTGATCGACTCGAGTCGAGTAATTTTCATATTTTGAGAAAATGACTCGAGTCATCAGAAAATCGTGACTCGAGTCGGACTATACAGTCGATTCATGACTCGAGTCAGTACAACCCTGATCTATGATCCCTTTGAATCCATTCTGAAAGTCAATATTGCCTAAAGAGGAAACGTTTCAAACGTGTTTCGAATCAATATTAATTTCATATCGAAGTCCATGCATCTCTTTCTCTGATTCTACTGGCTACTTGATAAAATTGTTAGATAACCGAATTGAAGCCTACCTACACACCAAATTAGGTTCAATTCCAACCAGTAGCCGCATTGCTACAGGAGAAGAAGGTTTTTTTATTTATTATTTAAAAATTGGTAAAAAAATTCAAAATTTTCTATTCACCCATGAAATTGTAAGGTTGTCTATAGAAACGATGCCCACCAAATTTGGCTCAAATCAAACCAGCCGAAGCGGAGTTATTGATGTCGATAAATTTGGATTTGAATAAAATAGTATTTACGGTGGGCACAATTGTAAACAATTGTAATTTGAACACCCCTACTGTACAGTAGACATTTGCTATTCTAATGCTCATAAGATGAACTATAATTTGATAATAACGGAGTTTGATTCAACTTTTGGCGATTTCAGTAATTCTAATTCTAATCTAATTTGAAAAAAAAAATGTTAGCTAGAATTATAATTTTAATCGAATTTCCAACTGTGTAGCTCAAATTTTAATTCTACTATAATTCGAAAAAATAACTTGTAGTTGTAATTTAATTCCAATCCAATTGGGAAAAAGGGAACGTTTTCTAGTTGTCCAAGTCTGCCTGTTACATGCGGTTCTCATGAAAACTATCCTTAAATTTCCATCTTGTCGATGCCTAATTGCCCACACATATAGTGATCGTGTGTGAACATGTTTCCTATAGCGTTAAGTTCACCCTATCGGACCACAGTCTGTGCTGCAATGCCTTAGCAAGTGTAACATCTGATTTTTTGTAAGTACTTTGTAAGTACTTTGTAATGGCTTATATTTTGTGGTCTTTCATTAAGTTATGCATGTTAGCATATATGCCTGTTATTTGGGTTGTGAATATGCATTTTGATTCCAGTATGATGCCTTTGTGACTCAGCCTTTGTGACTCAGCCTTCGCCGTACAAGAGTGTTTTGCGGAAACCTGGAGGAGGCGACTTCCCAATACTACATGGGCAATGTTCTTCGAGCAGTATTTTCAGTGAATTTTTTTCTCCGTCGCTGGGATCTCTGTTTTTGTTATTTCACGAAATATGTTTCCATTTTATGTTATTATGGTTCAATTGATATCGAATATATGCAATCAAGAAAGTTTATTTGCAATAGCGTGCCATTTGGAAGAAGATGCAGGATTTCAAGTAGGGTGTATATATTGAAATTACGCCCCAATCAATTCTAATGGCAAGGGTGAAATATCCGATATACACCGCAAGGAATGAGGTGGATTCTGGTCATACACACCGGCAGGGTTACGTAAGTTCTGTTTTCGTGTACCACCTTTTGGGGTGAGTATAACCACTCTTTTCGCTAAGAGTGTAGTATAATCTAGGCTACAGCATGCCAAAGAAGAATATATGGTCGCAACCGTTGGAGAATTGAATTATTATTAACTCATATATTGCCATAAAATCACGTTTCGACTTGTGCTCGAACCTGTAAATTTGAGGGTAATTTCATATTACTCGTGGATCGACATTTTGACTTCCAAATACCTCGTTTTAGTGATAAAACACCACGAGCAATTATTATATAAAGCGTTTCTGTATGTCGGCATGTTTCAGTTGTTGCATGATTAGTTACTGCAACTATTTTGCTTGATTTTGGCTATTGTATCACCGGTCATCGGTCTACAAAATCCACTCAAAGAAGGTATTGAATTAAAGAATATGTGCCATTATATAGCCTGATACAAGCCCTACACATCACATTAAAAATGATTGCTGGTTTGTTCTGGTTGAAGGTTACAATGAAAAATGTTTACGTCGATCCAAATTTACTTTACACCCCCAAAAACAGAAAACATATGTCAGAGACCCAATACCTCGCGCAAGAGGAATTTTTTTTGTATGTGAGGAAAGATTCTGCCAGCATGCAATTGTTGAAAAATTCACGGAGTGTAATCATGGCATTCTCATGGAGAACTTTTCAAGTATTTTCGGTCCCAGTGATCCTTCGGTACCACATCTCCCCTAGCCTACTCGAGTGATTTTATGCGGCTCCCTGCTTACTCTGAAGTTTGAAATGCGGCTCCGACATACAAAAAGGTTGGGAACCAGCACTGATATCGACTGTACAGTGCATGGGTCATCAACACTGGGCCCGTCAGCTGTTTTTTATTTTTATTTTTGCAGGTCGACCTGCAGGTTGGAAAAATGCAAGCTTGACAAAACGATACATTAAAAATCTTTATTGATATCAGAATGATTTCTGTCCCGCGCTAAATATCACCATTCTGATTTGAAGTTGCTAATAACTCGCACTGAAAACACTGCACGCCGATGAGACTGAATCCACCCCGCCTTGACACACAGCAATGAGTAAGCCGCAGACAACATAACGGATCTGTCTACGCTCGCGGCTGACAGAGCATCTCCAATCGGTTTTGACACCAACAAACCAACGACATAGCAGCGTCTAGTCGCAGAAAATCGCGGCCAGATATCAGGTGCTGGGACTACTATAAAAAGAACATCATGATATAATCACTCAAACCACACATTTCCTGGATTCGTATTATGCAATGGTTCCCAAAGTGGGCGCCAGCGCCCCTTGGGGGCGTTCGCAAGTGTGAAGGGGGCGCTGGTCACGAAATGCGCGATTGAGGGGCGCTGTATATGAAATTGGGCGATAGGGGAGCGCTGAGAGCAAATGGAGGCGATGTAGGTTTAGAAGGAAACTGCTGTGTAGTGTTGAAACGATTGATAAATAAAGCAGCTAAAACGCAGTAAAAATGCAGAATCGATTCGGTCAGGGTAATTTAGGCTCGTCCGTCCATTCATTAGTCCATTGATGCACGGGACAAGCAGATCGTTACTTGACAATGTTGATCCTGCCCATCAATGGACTAATTTAGCAGTCGGCAGTATCGTTGAAAAGCGTGGTTCATCGTGTGCTTTGATAACTACGAAGCATTTGAGTGCAGTTATTGCTCACGGCAAGGTGTGATTTTTTCTGTTTCAAACGATCGTGTATTTTCCACAGCGCTGCGACCGTGGCCTTCGTGATACGGCTTTCTGGTTGCGAGGAACGATATCGCTTCTTGTTAACGAGCACATTTTTCAAAATTTATGAGTAAAATATATCCGTTCTTATGCTGGAACCTGATAAAGGTGAAAGTCGCACTGTCTGAATTCAGTGATAGCCTAGGCCCGTGATATTTCACCGACATTTTGTTACACGTGAACTGTTCCAATTCTCGAGCATGCATGAGCTACTGGTTAAATAGAAATACCCTAATGGGATTCGGGTTTACTCTATCGTCGTTGCCCTTCCTCGCTCATATTTGATCGGACGAACGTGCCGTCAGTGCCGTGACAAAGTTTCTGACTGACAGCAGAAACCGACTTGACTATACGAGACGTGGACACTGGACATTTTAGAATGAGATTGTTCCTATCAAAACTGAAACCCAATATGACGAGGCTGATGATAATAATACACCAGCATCATCCGTCTCTTTAGTAGCTGTAATAAATGCTGATCAAATGTCGTTTTATGATTTAGGCGTGGTGAGGGGGTGTCGGGGCAAGCTGACACTTTATTCGTTGTCCAATGCGCGGTAGCTCGAAAAATTTTGGGAACCACAGGTGTTGAGAGCATGGACACCTTTTAACAATGAGTACCGCACGTGTAAGACAACAACACGCCACACTGACTTGACATTTATTAAGAATCAGGTGCGAATGTTAGGTGTTGACATTAAAGCTCTACGGCCCGCGGCGTCTATCAAGTTGGGAAAGTTGTCCGCTACCCATTTTGAGTTGGCGACCCCCGACATAGTGTATCTGCTAATATCCGTGAAAAGTATGCGGCCACATCTTGGTTTTGCGAAATGCCGAACACGGAAATATCGAATGGCAGTAATTATTATTAATATTCAAATCAAAGTAGACCAATATAAATGCACTGATATAACACCCTGTTATGAGCATTGCGATAGCGCTATTGTTTTGGAGGCCGCTATAGAACGAAAAATGAAGCAGTGTGACTGGACCATCAGGAATCTTACGCAGAAACGCCGACCTTCATGAGATATCTAGAATTCTATAACTAGAGAGCTTATTGAAATGCCATGCGTAGGTGTATGCTTGAATTGGATGACGGCCATTTATCTACCATAGTACGGACAATTCCTGCCACCGCGCTCACGATACAACTGGAGATGTCAAAGCGCAAAGAAACTGATATACCGAAATCCACTTAAAACGAGAATAGCGAGTACATTTTGATTAGGAAGATTGTGCGCCAACTTCATAGAAATATTCCAGCAATACTGAAAAAGTGTCTTGATGGATTCTAGGGAAAGAAGATATCTGATGAGCTACACAACTCGAAAGTGGATCTGGGAAAAGTTCAATCCAGTAAAGAATTTTTAAATGCGAAATTTGCTGTATTCGAAGAAAACATGGCTAGAAATGTAGAGACCTGAGAAATGAATACAATAGAAATCCCTGAACACAAGTCTTTGCTACAAGATCAAGCATTTTTGCCAACGACCTCACCTTAAAAGGTTAACGAGATCGGCAGAATATCCAGACTTGACCTACTTGAGTTTCACGGATCCCAGTCTCATCAACCGATGACACTGACGAACTCATCGAAGAATTTCTAAGACTTATGCACATCCCAATAGGAGAAGATGACATGTCACTCTCGTATCGCAAGAAAAAATACAGAAATGACCCAAAAACAGTTACCCCAATAATTGCCAATTTCAAATTTCGCAAACAACAAATTAAATTTCAAACTCAAGATCCAGATTGAAGTCTGCAAGAAATTGCATACTTATTCCAAACATTTCGAAAGTATTTATTGTGGATAACCTGACAAAAAGAAATCGCAGCTGTTCTTCAAAGCCTGTGATCTGAAACGTGAACTATACTGTACTTACCTATGGATAAAGAATGGTACAGTTCTCATACGAAAGAATTCCAGTTCCCCCAGCTATTCGAGTAATGAATGAAGAAGAGATGAAATAATTTCCAACGTCAGCTACCACTGGTTCTGAATGTGTAAGCCTACAACTAAAAAATGGCTTCTGTTCACCCACAACCAGTTCCAACAACAGGTCAACATGATCAAATTGACATCTAAGACTTTGAATACGACTGCAACACCTTATCCCCTGCTGATATCGGACTCAAGCTCTGAACATTCGTTCGCTTACACTTTTGCATTTCATTTTTGTTTCACTTTCCAACCATTATGATGACTTTAGTGACATAATCTCCCAGTTGTACTCCATCCCCAGTATCATTGGTATCTCTGAAACTAGACTGCCAGAGTGCCCCCAACCAATATGGACCTAGATGGGTACAAATTTTTTCACTTCTAATCTCCCACAAGAGCAAGAGGTGTAGCCTTGTACATAAAAACCTAGTTACGATCCTATATAGTTCGCTCAGTTCACAGATCTCGCGAATAGATGAGTTATATGCTACTTCTGACGACAGCACTATTCCTGCATCTACCATATCCAAAAGCCAATCGGTTAGTTCTCCGTTGGGAATCTAAATGCCATAAGATACTATACAAGGGTGGTCTTATCGTTGAGTAAACATCAAGTCAAAGCGCAGCAACTATTGCGTCACCGAGAATTGAGTATCGACTGTACAACAGTGTACAAGTGTAGAAGTTTGATGACAAATAAAATAAATTGTTGACCGATGTGCATCTAAGGACATTTTTTAGGTAACGGGAGGCTTGTCAACATAGTGGCTGATGCTACTGAAGTTTAAGCTGGCAGTAGGATACACATACTCCGATTGTTAGTGTTTGATTTTCGTGATGCATCGACTTCATCGATTATATTTGACTCAAGACCGTTGTTCCCATCCTCTTTTCTGTTAACCAATAACCAATAAAATCATATATTCACACAAAACATATGAATTAATTTTAACGCAGCAAACCTTCAAAGCTTGCAATATTTATGGCAATTCGGAGTGACTATTGACGTTCCTTTCTTATACCAGACCAGTTCTGAAATGCGAGGCTTCACCATGTGAAGCGTCATCGTATTGTTGGAATGCAACGCAACAAGGTGCTAACAAATGCAGTTCCAACACCAGGTCAACATGATCAACTTGACATCTCAGACTTTGAATACGACAAGTAAAAGACTGCAATACCTTATCCCCTGCTGATATCAGACTCAAGTTCTTGAACAATCGTTCGCTCACACACACTTATGCATTTCCATTTAGTTTCACTCTTCAACCATTATGATGACTTTAGTGACATAATCTCCCAGTTGTACTCCAGCCCCAGTATCATTGGTATCTCTGAAACTAGACTGCCTGAGTGTCCTCAACCAATATAGACCTAGATGGGTACACATTTATTCACTCCCCATCTCCCTCAAGAGCAGGGGGTTTAGCCTTGTACATCAAAACCTATTTACAATTCTATATCGTTATTACTTAAAAGCGGACCAAGTATGGATTGAAATTGACTCTGCTATAACCACTGGGCATTCCATCATAGTATCAGTTATCTATCGACGCCCTAAGTCATCTAGAACAGACTTTTTCGTGGCTCTTGATCAATCTATTAGAAAGTTATGCATTGACAAGAAAACATTTTTCCTCCTTGCGGATATAATTACCAACATTCTATCCCTATCTGGTTTTGAAAAAGATTATTTATGCATGCTAAACTCTGTAAGCATTGTTCTTAATATTATCCGGCTCACTCGCGTGAATCACCATTGTGCCACTCTTATAGATCATATTTACACTAATCACGATCCATATACAATATTTTTATGTGATGGAAAATTACCTCACTGATCATTACCCACTTGTTGCTGAAGTTCCAGTTAAATCGCCTGTACCCACTGCGACCAAGGTGTATATAAGATGCCCAACACTTGAATCGCGAGACTCATTGTTGCACGATGCATTTGACAAATTTGGTTGTGATAACTTTACTCCCCTTCCAAGACACAACTTCAATGAGAACTTTAGTTATTTTATTTTCAATATATTGCGTTCGATAAATTAGCACATTCCACCTCAAAAGTGGTCACGAAAGCAGCGGAAACTGCAACTTTAACCATGGATTACTCCTGGTATTGTACGCTCTATAATAAAACGAGAAATCTTTTGCAGGAAACACGTTTTCTGAGTTGAACTGTGGGCGATAGAAGGAAATATAAATCATGTGCCAATAGACTAAGTCACATCAAATCAAAAGCAAAGAAGTTTTAATAAATGAATTGCTTTAGCAATCATCATTGTGATCATAGGCAAACTTCACGTTACTGATACAAACTATCAACTTGATATCATCAAAGACGACGACCCCAAAATTAGCGACCTTAGCAGTATCTCACAGTCACTCAATGAACACTTCGCTTCGATAGGCGACAAGTTGGCCTCTTCCTGTGCCAAATACCCGGGTATATTCCCATTGGTTTACTGCAGGTCATGCTTAGAATCGTTTTTTATAACTGACACAAGTGATGAAGAGATCTATGAAATAATTAGAGATTGGGCCCTCGTTAGCCTATTACTTCAACCAACGTGTAGAATTGGCAATTTTCCCAGCTGCTTTGAAAATAGCTAGAATTACTCCTCTTCACAAGCAATGTCCCCTCCAATTTTTGACGAGTCTGCGCGCACTCACCCTTGGACAACAGTGTGTAATGACAAAAAAAGGTCATCACTTCGGATTTTTTGTGCGCAGCTTATTTCTCTGTGCACAGAGACCGTGTCAGCACTGCGCAATTGCGCACGTGCGCAGCTTAGAGGGAACACTGTTCACAGGTCTATAGCTAAAATCGACATGAATAATTACAGGTCAATCTCAGTTCTTTCGTATATTGCTATTTTATTTGTGAGACTCATCTATAAGAGAAGGGTGACATTCTGTGAACGAAATTCCCTGATATCGAGTAGCCAATTTGGATCTTGACACAACACCGACACAAATCAAGCCGTTACTGATCTCATTACCAAACATTGGCCTACTCAACCTGGGCTCCAACGATGTTTTCGATTTGAAAAAAGCATTTGACGCGATCAACAATTCTTTATTTCTTAAAAAATTACAGCGTTACTATATAAGAGGTAAATCTCTAGAATTATTGCGATTCTATATTTCAGACTGCTTACAGTACATTGACCATCATATGACATCATCCTTTCATGATGGAAATATCGAGACAGATATTCCCCAAGGCTCAACAACCAATTCTAATTATAATTTAGGCTACATTTATGATACGACCAATCCATCAAAGTTCCACTCGACTCTCTTTGCAATGCAGACGATACGTACTTAATTGCCCGCGATTCTGACCTAGCTTCTCTCTAGGGCTGGGCAAAGTCGAGTACCAGAGTGATTCGATTCTGAATCACGTATTATGCTTCGAGTCGAGTCGAGTAATCGAGTATCACTCATTATGACGTCATAACAGAATGTAACACGTCAAACTTCAAATATGTACCGTTTATGCCAGTGGTTCCCAACCTTTTTCGGTGTCAGCGCCAAACTTAGAATTTCAGAGTACGGTTGGGGCAGCACGAATACCAGGGCAATAAAACGGACCC
>ATSW01050054.1:0-21170 GCA_000444245.1 Botryllus schlosseri | reverse complement strand
TGTGAACCTCGGAAATTTAGAGGTTCGCGTTCACAACAGAACCTTGGTAGGTTCTGCACTGTGAACCTTTTGGTAAATTGAATTTTAACTCCATTATAAGATCTTTGACTCAAATTTATTGCATTTCAACTGCGGGCCACTTCATGCATGGTGCTGGCAGCATAAAAAACCAACGCTAAACGAGCATGCACCATTGCACCATGCTCCTCGACAACCTTAAAAGTTTTACTTGCTTTGTTGCAAAAATTTTCTCGGAATAACCAGCTTTCCGTTTGTGAATATTTAGTGACTCTCTGCTGTGAGCTTGACCCGCAATCACACAACATCACGAGCGATATATACGTACTCAGCGAATAATGCTTTTTCAACCAATCAATGACATTGATATCGTCTTCTGATGTAAAAAATGTATTGATTTTATGCAATTATTATATCCTTTGATTACCGCGGTTGATACATTTAGCGACGTTTAAAACGCCGATATGTACCTCAGCATTGTGGCATTATGTGGACCGAGTCATCGCTAGGTATCGTGCACATTAATATAGGCTATCACTTCATTGGAAGATAGGGTTGGAATTAGCAATATGACGTCACGTGACGTCACGAGGTTCACGTTCGTGTTCACACAGAACCTTTCAAAAAGGTTCGCGTTCACACGAACCTGAACCTTTCAGAGGTTCACACCATCCCTAATAATTATATCTTCAACATTGCGAGCTCGATGTGTGATCTTAACCAGCGTGGGTATATTCAGGGGCAAGCCGTGTTATATTCCCCGTCCAATTCCCCTTTTGTTGTTCAACGTTCATCTCAGTATGTACTTCCGTTTTCTCGTTGTATCAGACAGCCCTTTCACCTCATCCGGCACGATGCCATCTTAATTGCATCGAGTTGTAGTATTTACCAAAACGCATAAATCTCACTTCGGTAATCTTACATTCACGGTCACAAGGCCGTGAGACCCGTCATTATATATTTGTCGCGTCCAATTATTTGCCTTTCCAAGTCCGATATGCGAAGAGCGGAATTTTGAATACTTCAAAGCAATTGACGGAATCGGGCCGCAATGAATGGTCTCATTTTATCGAGACGGCTGGAGTGGTTTCATTTCCACTTGTGAGCCTATTTACGATGACAAAAATGATATTTTTTATATACGGTAATCATATATCCGTCAATTTTACGTAAAATACGTTACGGACGCACTTTGCCTTATGTTTTTGTAATGAATAGAAGATCTATGTAAGGAGGGGAGATATGAGGTCGTAATAACGATATTTCGATCGGTGCAGTGGGTACGTTGGAATTGATTGTGAATATCTGGGGCGATTTCTTGAATGTTCTTATGATTTGTGTCGAAGCGTAATACGTAGGCCCCGGTCTCAAGTAAAAAAATAAGATTACTGATAATTTACGCAAAAAGAATGCAGAGTTTAAGAGTGTCTGTCTGATGGTTGTGCGCATATGTGACCGCGAACATTTATTCCGTTTTAGGACTATTGTGTGGTCCCGAGGTCGACAACATTTCGTATGGCGGGATCGATACTGAAATTTTAACGGTATAGGCCTCCTTTGGATAATTTGATGACAACTAAACTGAGCATGATACTCTTCCTTGGCGGAATGTTTTGGAGGCGGAAAATATTTTACACAATGTCATGAATTAGCTGATCCATTGTGACTAAAATAACAAGGACACGATCACAAAGTACGGTTTGAAAACTTGAAAACCGATGGCGACGGTGTGCACAGTACACGTTCTCAGTAAGATACTTTCCATGCTTCTCTATAGCATCCTTTTATGGAGAGGTTAATTGAAAGAACTCTTTTCATATTTTTAAATTATGAAATCTTGCTTACGGTGGTGCCATGCCAGGTGTTGAAGTGTTTTCGTCCAACGAAAGACGCCTAGCGTGTTATGTACAGTACATAGCACAGTGTTCTACATAAGTCTTGCACTGTGGTGTGCAGCGAAGTTGGTTTATACTCATTCTACGGAGCAAAACGAAAATTGTGTTGTATGTTAAATCGCGCAGCTGATTGCAAGCCGGGTCAGAACACCTGACGGCCTGGTGTTGCATTCTCGATACGCTGCAACCGCCATGAAATCTACCCTCTGTTCTGATTGGAACCAATACCACCAACACCAAGTACAGAATGCAACAGTTTCGATTAGATTACAAATTTACAATAGAACGCCACAATTACGTGTCTTGTAGTTGATAACTATTACGATAGGCGCGATCGAAGACGACCAATTTTATTTGGGCACTCGGGAGATACTTTGCAGTTGCAGGTACACAGAGTATATTGAGACAGTGTTGCGTGAACATTGCACCCCTGGTTACAGTGGTTTGGTCAGCTGGCGGTCGCCCGCGCATTGCTCGCTTTCTCCCTCAACAATTTCGTCTGGTTGCCGAACATCCTCAGTTCCTCACTCGGTCACTGGTGTAGCCTATTTGGGTCAAATCACACCAATGAATTTATTTCCAGTGGTACCGGCGCAGCAGCGCGATTTGTATTAGTACGTGTCAGAACGTTCACTAATTCGTATGTCACTCGTCAGGACTGCCGAGTCACAATCTTACAACAGTTTTTACATTGCGTCCAGCCAGCCAGAGGCATTTTGTGGATAGATAACGATAAGGCTGTGGTCACATAGAACCGCTACTTACTATGGGAATGGTCTTATAACATAATAGTCAGATATCGTCGCATAATTGCCTTTCAACAGACCTACTACATTCAGCGCGAAAGGAGGAACCCGAAATTCGATAACGGTACCACTATCAGAACAGCACAGTTTTACCCCAAGTATAGATGTGCCGTTATCAACTTATTAGAAAAGAATATCACTGGTAAATTGTGACTCTCGTTAAAAACTTGAATACCATAAATCGCTGAACACGCGTTGAAGTACACCCCTATTTATACTGTTTGGGAAGATCATACTCTAAATACATGGGGGAAAATAGGTGTATTACCAAATTTATCCCATGGCATTAAGATAAAAATCAGGCCATCATCAGATTCTGATACCAAATTTAGCTGTAAACACCGATTTCGACGTGCGAAACGAGTCCGATATACCAATCCTTGTGGGGGTATATCCCAGTGGGAGTAGTGGGTGCTGTATACGCGTGGCACCCTTTTGAGCAGAATGAGACAACAGAACCCGCTCCATCCGTGGGATATATAGCTCCATAAGAAATGTTCTTTTTATATTGTTTTTAGCCTTTGAAATGAGCGTGGAAGTAAAATAAAGTGGCCTTTACTGAGTTGCACCATACGCTATGGTATAAATCGGCAAAATGCACTATACAGAGTTTACAAATTTCCAGAGTACTCCAGCGCTGATGCGAGATGTCCCAAGTAGTTAGGCTTGAATAATAATAAACCGCATATTGTTGGCCATCGTGTATTTCGCTGCTTATGATGTCACAGTGAATGAATCCTCGCTGGATATTGCTAAAGCAATATAGCTAGAAGTGGACCTTGGTACAATCCATCCGATGCGGAATCAAAATAAGCATATCAGCCTGGTTTAAATGAATATTGTAGTCGAAAAACACTATGAATATCACAACAAACAACAAGCCCTATACATGTTGAGGTAAGACAGTCTCAAATTATAGCGAACAAATGTTTACAGAACAGAAACGAAATCAGACGGGCGATCCTCGACTACAGGTTGAAGAGGAGTATAAAGACTGAGGAAGTGGAATCGTTCTCACCGCGTTTGCTACGCCGGAAACGAGACGTGTTTCCCACTGACGACGAGGAGTATGATAACGACTATGGGAGCGGAGATGAAGAAGGTGAGAATGTGTTGCCGCATGGACCCCATAAACTATACAGATAGAAAATGATACTGTGATTTCGTTGAAAATATCCGGGAGTGCCCGTGCAGCGGACACGCCCACAACCCGTCAACCATCAAATTTCATCAGGCCTCTCACTCTTCACGATGTGTGAAGTGTATTCCAATGCTCTCGAGCCCTCATTTGTGATATTGCGCTTGGAGTGTCCTAAAATTGATCCAGGAATTTGCCTGAACTTTTCTTGCTTAATAGAGATTGCGAAAATATGTCAGCGGGCGAAACAAAATTAACGGATTTGAAAGAAAACCAATGTAACAAGGTATTCTTCACGGGATTTGATATAGCCGTATATCCTTCCTTTTCCATTCGGTGCCCGGTCACAGTGATAATTTACACTGTATTTGTTCTCCTTGATTGCTGAATAGCTCACGCCCCTTCCTCTGTTACGAAACCGTTCAGTTATCAATGTACAATTGAATAGTATATACTATTCAACTGTATATTGAAGTTCTGTACCTCCAAGAAGCTCTTCAGTTATCAATGTGTCGGTGACATATATGCGCTTTATCGAACTGTTTCAACCCGCAGAGCCAACGCCTGCATATCCCGACCTGACAGACGTTCCCACAGAAGGTCCCTCGCAAGTACCGTCAGAGTGGGGTGAGTGGTTTTGCTATGTGGAATTTTGTACGTATAATATTAATATTATTTTATTATCAGGAAAATTATGATAATGGCGGTTATCACATCACAGGTTTTGTGCACCACTTCTATATTAAAGTTATTATATAGGAAATTTGTATCGTATAAATGTATACATCGTTTAGTCTTATTGGCACTGCACTAACTTGTGCATTAAATATACTTAATTAGCCTACACTATACAATACACAAAGGTTCCATCAGTACACGCGTACGTATATGGTGATACAAGAGCATAAATGTATGTATATGTTGCATAGCTAATAGCTATGCTATATAAATGCCCTACCTAGTACTGTAGTAGTTCTACTTTTTGACTATACTTACTCTTCTACTTGACTTCACAATGGATTTCGTAAATTAGAAAGTAATTTAGTTCCGTCGCCTTTACGAGTGAAATTGTCCTGAGAGTCAACTGGGTAAAATATCCGCTGTATCAAGATGACTGAATATATTGTCGAAAATTGCGCCGATTTGTAGCGTCATTATTAGTCATTTTGTATTATTCGGGAAGATGTAACTTGCAATGTCGGAAGTAGCAGTCTTCGATCGGCTATTGAAAGTATGCGGCTCCCCGACCGCATGTACATTTTGGAATTTTTGGGATCACCGCTATCAGCGAATTTGTCATGAAATAGCCCCTGTATCACGAAAACGGAACGGAAGTTCGGTGATTGTACCTAGTCTCATATTAGTCACTTTGCGTTTTTCTCGATGATACATCTTTCACTACTTCTACTTGTAACTTAGTAGAAATTTACGGCTTTATTTCTACTCGAGTATCAACGATATATACCCTGAACAGCTCTGGTTTTATGGTGCTAAGGATTGAGATTGCAATTGTGCGTTATTCCGCCCGGCGATAACGTTATCAGTAGGGCGATTTTTTTTTGACATGTCAAAAAAAGTCAAAATAAGGTCAAAATTTTAGCGTTAGGTCAAAAAATGTCAAAATTGACAAAAGTTTTCGCAACCTGCATTTTATTTGTATCGTTGATTTTGCGCAATCGGTGAACGTATCGTTTGACATTTTACAGTTTGTAGCCTACTTTATCGGCTTACCGTGGCAGACGGCGCATTGTCTGCTCATTGTGAATCATAAACAGTCAAATGAAACAAATAGGTTGACACGGTGTTATGCTCAACGTATCGCAATATTCTAAGTGAAGCAAGACTGCGTGGGCATTGCATGGTTCTTAACAAAAATTAAGGTAGGCCTACACCATTGTCAGAATGAAGCAACACGGTTTGTCACCAGCAGTGTACGCACGCACAACTTCAGTGTTGCCAGCCATTAGCTGCTACAGTTGAACGATCTTTCTCCATTCTTCTTGCTGTTGTTGTTTGTATATTCATGGTGTTTGTCGACTACAATGGTCATTTACACCAGGCCGATATTCCTTATTTTCGATTCCGTATCCCCCGAGACTGTGCCGACTTGTAGCACGGCCCACTTCTATGCTTTTTGTAAGACACCGCTTACGCGGATGAGATGGAGGGACCTAGATAAACCTTCAACACTTGGGTAGGAATTCTGGAGTCGACCTCGGTCGAACTAGAACCTAAAACCCATTGGTGTTGTAGCTGTGGATTATCCCACTACGCTATCTCGCCACATCTTCATCCTTGGCAAGCTACTTAGTAAAGACAGACACTTTTTACCCGAGAATCAGGGATATCTAGAACTAGATATCTAGATATCCCTGCCGAGAATGCAGGAAAGTATCTCTCGTTGTACTACAACACATTTTAATTATTTTCATCATAGTACATCATGTACTGGAATTCATCATAGGGCCAAATTTTGTTAAAATAATATTTCGTCATGTAAAAATTTGTCAGTTTTTGAGTCAAACAAGTTTTTCAGGGAAAACAACTTCGTAAGGACAGACAATTCAAACCAGAAATGAGGCTAAGTAGTAAAATTTTAACATTTTTGGGGAAAACACCTAATTTGCATACGTTAGGTCAAAATTTGGTCAAAATTTGGTTTTTTAAAGTCAAAAAATGTCAAAATTTAGATTTTTTAGGTCAAAATCTTTCGTTTTTTAGGTCAAAAAAAAAATCGCCCTAGATCAGTTACGATTGTTGATATGCAATGCTCTTTTCAATTCTCTACTAGTTGCTGACAATTACCCCTGACGAGTGTCGCCGAAAATATTCGGGCTCATTTCAATATGAATATTAGGGATGTTCAAAAATAACTTTTTTCACATTGTATTGGTTACTTGATAACATTGTTGACAATCTAACAATTTCATGGGGTATCCAGTAAGAATTGAAAAATTCTTATATTTGTTTTTATTAAATCAATCCAAAACTTTTTCTCTTACAGCAGCAGTATAGGTTGGAATTGAGCCAAAATTGACGTGCAGCGTTTTTATAGGTACTGCAATCCAACAATGTTATCAAGTAGCCTGTAAAATTTGAAAAAAGTTATTGTTGAACATTTCTGATGAATATACTATTCAATTGTATATTGAAGTGTTGTACCAACAAGATGGTCTTATCAGAGTGACATCTTTTGCCGTGGTTGAATACAATCGTTCCTTTCAATAATCTGCTATATGCAAGTATCGGTAATGCTACAAAGACTTTTCTTTCATTCCTTGCGCGCGATCATTTGCGAAATCGCGGAAATTTGGACGCAATAAGGTAGCCTCTGCTAAAAGGAATTTGCGTTCATTGAATTGAGCATTGTCCCGCTCCCATCACGATGCTCGGCTTTACAGTCTGTTGCAGTCGCGTTTCGCCTTTGATCAGCCGTTTTCGAGGGATTGTGACGTAGGCCGGGGCTCTATCGCGATATTGTTGGCGCGATATTGTTGGGCTTAGGAATTCCAACTGACCCGTTGAAGATTTCCGCATTACTGTTGTGGACACGGTTCTGCGCCAACGCAAGACGCGATATTTTGTAAAATATATCAAGTTTCGCTGCTGTTGTGCAACTATTTGCTTTCCCCAGTTCCCTTTTACCTCCAGTCTTTCTCGGCTTTGATTACGATATGTGAACAAAATAGTAGGTACTAGCTGGGTACAATGAGATTTCCTTACGCGTATCTTTGGTTTGATTGTCTTTATTTGGTGATGTTTACATTACCATCAATACGATGACACGATTTTACGACCTCACGTACGCGATCAATGATACTGCTATCTCGTACTCTCATAAAATCGGCGATGCCGCGGATAATGCGGGATTGAATGTATTTGCACATGGTATTGCCGCGATAGTCTGCATTGTGTTTTGCTGTGTGTGTTGTGTAGTTGTATTGTGATTGGTGCATTGTATCTGCTGCAATGTATGTAGCCGACGGACACTGCCGCATTGGCTATGGCTTACCGGAAAATATTCACAGGCAGAAATTTGATTCGGATTTATTCCGCATATTCGAGCACTTAATCATTGCGCCCAGCACTAAAGAACTTCTGTTTGCTTGTTTTGCATTATAATCATTCTTCTGATTATTAACAGTATCCTTGTGCAAAGTAGGCTATATACACACATTATATGTGTCTTTCGCATTTACACGCTCATTTGAGCCAGAATGTACGTTACACTGTACAGATTGTACTGATGTACACAGCTCAGTGTGTTCTCTTTGCATCTGCGGCCTTTCCCATACAGAAGATACGGCGCGTGTTTGTTTGCTGACCCGAGGACAATGTACGTAGCAGTAGCCCTGACGCCAGGACGGTCTCATTCGACGGTAGTGAAATTTATCGCGTAACAATAGACGATTTTGAATTGTTTGTTGCGTAAAGCGGATTCAAATACGACTGGCAAGCCCGGTAACCCAAAATCGTAAACCCACCCATCATACTTTATGTCGTCTCAAATGGATTATCACCGCGGTCTGTACGCAAGGCGTCTGCGTGTTGTCAATAGACAAAAAATGTCTTATCCGCGCCATGGTTTGATATTCATCCACATCTTATGCAGCGTTGTCGATTGTGATTATTAAGATTGCGTATTTGATGCCAGTGCTGATGAATTTCGTCTAGCACAGCCCCATCGTAACCCGCTCCGATTGCACCTAATATTGCAATTTCGTTACAATTTGATCAAAGACCATAACTTGCTTGCTCGGAATCGGGCTTCCTATGTCAATGATTTGTATGCTTATTGTTTACTAGAGTCCGGCCGGTATCGAATTTTTGAGCCGATAACGATAAAACCGATAACTCGCACCCTCACCGATAACCCCGATGTATTCAGCCGATATTCAAAAGATGTGGGATCTAGCTTAAGGCGTGTTTCCAAAAATCTGAAACATTCATTTAAAAAATTGTGGGTTCATGAGATGAACTGGAAAGGTTGCATAATGTGCAATGTTATGCCTGCGCTGGAAACCCACTTATCGAGCCGTTACGTTTACAGCTGACCGTAATTGAGTTGTATGTCGTCTCGTTTTCGCCAAAAATCGAATTCACTACGTTATGTCACTCATGCCAGCAAATATATTCGATCTATGTCGCCGACGGTCGCGCTATTCCCACAGAATCAACATGGCCCGTATATTTTCTCATGGAATCGGTCGCGGGCGTGTGATCTGTTTGATTTCACGCGGATTTATGAATACAATGAAAGATGTAAATATACAGCCCGGCGCGAAATAGCCGCGCGATGGTTGTGTTATGATATCCGTTTTCGGCGTGTCGCACGTACCGACTTTTGGAACAACTATACGTTTTGTTGCTAGCCGGCCGGCGTTACCGCGAAGCGCTGTAACTTTTTAGCGTTTCGCACAAGGCCATCATTGTTCTCGGTGATGAGTCAAACACGAACACTAGATGAAGCGAGTCTTCTTATCGTGTGGTTATGAGTAATAAATCAAGAGTACGTGATGTGGGGTGAAATCGCTATTACATTCAATACTTGCGGTCGCGGGGCGTGCTGGTGTCTTGGTTTTGTATCACGCCGAGCGTAGTAGTACAAGTATCAGTGCTGTTTACGTCACCATTATTTTACAATTAGCAGTTGATGATGCTCCCTGTATCATGTCAATTATCACTCATTATGACGTCACCACTGTTTCCGACTGTACCTGTTTCATTGTACTTTTTGAAAATACTGTGCACGCATATGTTATTTCCACTATTTCCACATTTCCACGGTGTAAAGTAGTAACGAAACTATACTCTTAATTGATTTTATTTATTAATAGTTGCAACGAGTGTATCCTTTCAGCACTGGGAAAAATCATCTTAGGCGCATCTACGGTCTGACGTATTCCCTTTAATATGTTCCCAGACCGGTTTGTTTACGGTACTAGTAATGGAGATGTTATGCGCTATTAAAAGTTTCTCTTCCCCTTCTCAAAGTGTGGAAGGTTGGCTCGAACGCAAGAAAAAAACTTCATTCAATGATTACTTCAGCAGTATGGTATTTTACCTTTCATGCCTTGCTTACAAACCAGCACGATTGCAATTCATTGGGGAATTTGAACGTTTTTGTAAGCACAATTTCCCGGCCGTATATATTAATCATGCATCAATGTCTACATACGATCTCACATACTTACGTATATAAACCCGCAATTTATGTTCACCGCATCCCCTGCTATGAATCTGCCCGTCGGCGGAAGAGGTTCCCTTAATCAGATGAGACATTTATCTATATGGTTTTATTGTTGCTTTATGTTGATACACTGCTCCGTGTCGGCTTATTACTTTCCCGGCGCCTCTGTAAACGATTTGTGTTGCGTTATCGTTTCTTTTTACGGCTTCTCCGACCGCTACCGACAGTTTTATGAAGTTAACTTTATAGATTGATTCATCTCGAACGCCATCAAAGGCAAACGAATACGCAATAAATCCTCGTCCCTACGGAATGAATGGAGTTGAAAGGAGACGCCGTATTGGCGATCGTAACGACTCTAAGGACTTCGTGACGCCAGAACGCAGTTCTATTTTGCGCTATGCTAATGCTGCGCGCTCAGTAATACGTCACGACAAATTAATAAGTTGTGTTAATGCGGTATACAATGAGTTGATAGCATTCGTAGATCGGCCCCACTTTCATAGTAGGTTCGGATAATCAAGGCGAGCAGATGGTTCTGACGGTTGAGCCATAGTTATACCGGAGCTAGTTTGTGTGGTAACGCGATAGTTATAATGCGGCATCTGTGGTTTCTCTTGTGGACAAATTGCATTCGATAACATACGAAACACGGTCACACGGCGTTGATTTCATATGTGTCGCGTTTGGGAAACTGCTGCATACTAAGTTTACAAACCCATCCCGCTTTTAATCGGGAAGCGTAGCCTCGTACGAAAACAGGATCCTATTACTCCCACGGCTGCTGAAACCGACCTTTTGTGTCTTATCACGCAACCGAACAGCGCGGGGTCAGACAATTCGACACTTTTAAATAGCCCAGAGTGTCTACAAGTGTCAACGGATTTCTTGAACTCTCCCCGTGGATTTCCTCTGTTTCGCAACAAAACCACGTCTGAACAGTTTTTTAAAGCTTCGACAGGGGTCATATCACTAACAATGACTGAATACGTAATAATACGTATAAGGATTGCGGGGGCCCAGCTGCGGAATTACGTTGCAGGTTTTCATAGCTTAATCCCGTCTCCTTGGGTGGTTGCGAAGGTCACTTATGCTATCGGAAAATATCGGTAATTTGTGGAGGGTTTATGATCATCATTTGATGAGCGATGTAGTGCTCTTCGACGCTCTGAAGTGGTACTAATTGGTCGAAGTTGGTTGAACCCGTAATCAAGGTATATTTAACTATCTGCTGTAATAATGTTGGATGGATTTCATCTTATCTTGTCTGTTACGTTATTGTCTTTTTCGGAAGCATAGCCGTCCTTGCAGTGTCATATGTAACACGTCAGCGTATACTCTCGATTATTGATATGAAAAATAGATTGCTTTTGTTAGCTTAATACAGTGGTTATTAAACTTTGCTAACCCGGCAAACCCTTACGCAAATCTGCAAGTCTTCGCCGAACCTTAAATTTTCTCCGAGTCGCAACAGCGGAAACGACGACATTACACATCTAATACAGTACCATACAGTATCGTTGCAAAAGATGGACTGTGCATCAACAACAGTGTTAAAAAACGAAACCATTAAACCATGATTTTGACACACAGAAATATTATAATGAGTATTCACTGCAATCAGTGGAACTTTTGCTATATGAGTCGGGCGAGTGTTTTGAATCTTGAAGCGAATCTCTGATACTGACTCAGCTGACACCGGTTAAGAATCAATGGTGTAATGCCAGTCCGCGCGCAAGATGACTGGACCGTCTTGTCACTTCATTTTCATCAAGTGTCCATGTACGTTACCTTCTTTTACTTTTCACTCAGTGTGCAATGTCCAACATCGTATTCACTGTCCCAGGCCAAGGTGGGTGTCAGATTGATAGAGTACGGCGAGTCGTTTGGACTCCTTCCTGTTTTTTCATTTCATCGCAATCTTGAGATGTTTCGAACTGATGAAATTCTAAATCGGCGCATGAATGAATGGTTGAATATCAAAGACACTTGACCAGTTATTGCCGCTTCCAAGTGTTTTTCCAAATTAGATTAGAATGCGGATTATAGCTACAGTTTATTTCCAAATAATATTAGAATTATATTTGCTGGATTAGGAAGAAATAAAACAAAAATGAAGCTCAGTTCATATCAAATCTCATAACATGCCAATGACGAGACTCCTGCTGTGGCATTTTCATGGAAACCGGAAATTAAGCTAGAATCACAGGTAGGAATGGAATTATCAATTATGGAAACATGCCACAAATTAGATTATAATTATATTTCCCGCATTTCGCACTTGATTAGTATCTTAACTAGATAATTATCTAGTTGTCCAAGTCTGTAGTTCGGTCATCGGTCTCTGTAACGCGACGTTCGACGTGGGACCGCCACGCCCCATTTTTACGTGAATTTTATTACCCCTATACCGCTATTGAAGTTGTTAATCTGCGGCAGCACTATAAACAGTGTTAAGAGAATGGTGCACTCCAGATAAAACCGTGTCACGAATTCGCGTTTATGAGTATGAGACCACTTCACGACATGTGCCTGGGAAAATGGACATCAAAATTACTGCAGGAACCAACCACATTGATGATAATAATTTGAGTTGTGTTTGGGACTGACAGCAAGGATCATTGTCGGCGGAACAAAGTAAATGTGGCTCCTAATCCCTATTTATAAAAGATGATTTTACTGGACAGTTTCATTACTGGTGTTTCCATTGATTTCGGTATTGTGAGCCTTTGTTGTTATGGATAATTTCCTAAAATAAACACAGAATGAGGCTATTGTATATAGCCGAATCGGTGCGGCTACTTGCTAATCGTAGAACCATCGAGAATATTGCTCATCCAATTTATGTGATGGAAGTTTACGCTTTCATTATGGGCGTTATTAGCATGGAGGAATGTTGATTTTGGGATTTCTAATACGTCTTCAAAAGCCTTTCCTGTAACGTTCGCGAGCTATCGAACTTTTCCCGTCCAAGCGTAATTGCGTATTTGACAGTCCACTCGCAACCGTGTGTGCTTCGATATTACAGCGGATTTAGTCAGTTTGCCGGAAAGCTTTACATTTTACAAACTCAATATATTTCAAAGTAGCTTATGACATTGATAGATAATGATAGATTCCCTACCGAAATGATAACCTATTATGATCTCGGCGTGTGTCATTTTCTCACGGCTTAGAAATATCACACAATGGCCAGATGCTATGATTGAATTTGGTTTGCGATCATTGAGGATTGGGCGTTTTAGAACACACGCCAAATTTACGCTAAATGTAAGCTATCAAGACGCAATTATAGCCGCTAATGAGAATACGAGTGTTATCTCCATGATTTTCTCATCACCAATCAGCTGAAGGATTTCGTCTCAATTGGTACTTTGGTTGAGTAACTTGATCTTGTCATTTCCTGACCTCTTTCAGCAAGCTACACGGTCAGGTGCGCGTGAGGAAATCATTTCCTTAGCTCCTAATTTGGAATATGGGTTGACCTCGCGTATCACACTCGATGACGTCATAATTGTTGTTTTGCGTGCGCGCACCGGTGCGTATCGGGCTGTCAGCTGCTGTACTGTAGTTATGGTATGGCCGACGTACTACGTTAGGCTACATATATACCAGTATATTGATATGATAGATATGGTAATAAGCAATAACTTTGCTCCGTAGTAAATAATAATTGGTTGACACCAGACAGACTTGAACAAACTACTGGATTTTCCAAACTCTCAACTATCTAACCCGAAATCCACCCCTGACTACGCCACTGTTACCACAGATGACTCGGAGTTAGCGATGGCTTAAGAACATCACACGACAGAAAACCGGTGTCACGATACACGCCAAACTACGACGGCTGGTTTTTTGTTGTTCGGCAACTCTGTTTTAAATGCGCATCTAGAACTAGAACTAATCGAAAACCAGTAGTTGAGTGACCGTCAACTTAGTAGATGGGTACTTCGTTCAAGTATGACACCAACGGGTAATGTAGATTACAGACTTTATTCATATCTTGTTACTTGTGTGGATTGAGGGCGTTATTACTATCTGGTAGGTCTTCGATTTATTATCTGTATTGGTTTATCAAGCACTATTTGCGTACGGAGTATATCTTAATACACGAGCCGAATTCTTGAACTTGCACCTGATGACAGCAAATGCTATTACGAGTAACATCTGCCCAATATCGTCGACGGTGTTTACGTGCCTTTGCCTGTATTTGATCGCTTAACTCCGAGATGGAAGAACTAGACCGTCGTGGGGCGCTTTGTGAAGTTTGGTGGCTTCATGGCTTCATCCACTCTCGTGATACCATAACAGTGTAGCGCTGCCTTTTACAACGTCCTGTGTTTACATTGGGACATCGGAAAACCCGGTTTTCAATATCGGCATACGTTGTGCTTTTAAGCGTTTACAGATTTTGCAAGGTCACACCGTTTTTGGAATGTGAGGACACTGTGACAGCAGTCTAAACCCATAGTAATATGGCGAACCCCAAATTTTCGCAGAGCTACAAAAACAAAAATGTACCACCGGGGCCTACGATATCGTAGGCCCCGGTAACACACATCTAATGCATCATCATAGAATACTAGTGCAGAAAATGAGCTGTACATTAACAACAGTGTTATAATTTAATAAACTCGTTGAGTCGGCGAACCGCCGAGACTGGCTCACTGAACCCCGGTTAAGAAGCCCTTATCTGCAGGCTCTGTAGTTAAAAGTTCATTTTGGATACCTTAATCCGCCCGCCAGATCGCAAATTGAAGTTCCTTGACCATGGCAATTTCTATTCAGTATGGTACCGAACGAAGATCAATTTCATGGATTCTATCGAATACTCGGAAGATTTAAAAGACTACACCACCGAAACTTTCCATTCTCTGTCGGAAAAGATTATGTATTCGGTGAGTTGACGAACATTACCTGGGAAGCTACAATATTCCTGTGAGGCTACTGTAGCATACCGGGCAGACTTGGGCAATTTGATACTTCTAGTTGTTTGATTGGACTAAGTAGAACGAAATGCCTGTAATCTAATTCTTAATTAATTTGTGAAATGCTTTTATGCTCTAATTTAATTGTTTAGATTTTCTGGTTTCCCCCATAAATACTACAGAACTGTATAGTGCGAAACGAGCCCATCTTTCTGTTCAGACATTTGATATGTACTATGTACTGATTACTGAACTTGATTAGATATTCAAGCTATCGCGAATTCGGTAATACTAATTCTAATGCAATTTGGAAAAAATCTATGTAGCTAATAATTCTCATTTTAATTTAATTTGCTTTTATACGATAATTTTAATTGTAAACGAATTTCCGGTATTCATGAAAAGGTTGTATGAGAACTGTGTATAGTGCGAAACAAATAACGACCCTAACTTGCTATGCATATATTTGCCATTCCCGTGCTTATGATTTGGTTTGAACCGAATGTAAAGTTTTCGCGAATTCAGTAATTCTAATTCTAATGTAATTTGCAAAAAAGCAATGTGAATATAGTTATATAACTCTAATCTAATTTGGAAAAGCTTTGTCTTTGCACTATACACGGACTCCGGCGAGTGAACTAGTCGGAAATCCTACACGGAAATCAAAATCAGCATTCTTGTTCTTTTCGGCCGTAACGGGGTGGCTGACCTTCACCGTTTATTTCCGCCGCTTGATCATTTCAATCGCGCAGAGTATTTTGGGCGGTCGCTAGGCTCACTTGAACGTATTGACATGCGTTTCGTGCGGGTGATTTGTTTCAATCGCGCCTCGATTGAGACTTTGTCGCGATCGCTGTGATCTAAGTCGAACAGCTGAAAATTTGGCATGTACATTTTTTTTTCCCGGTGACTTCATATTTTGTGATACGATTGTTGATGTTCTTTGCGATTCTCTACTAGCTGCTGACGATTACCCCTGAAGAGTGTCAGCCGAAAATATCCGGGCTCATTTCAATATGAATATATCATTCAATTGTATATTGAAGTTTTGTACCTTCGAGAAGCTCTTCAAGTATATTAATCTCGTCCCGAAATTGAGAACGAGATATCAAATCGCTAGGGTCCGGGAACGCCGCATTGTTCTGCAGAGCGCTTTAATTTTTTAGCCTCGGGCTCTCGTTCCGTTAGCGGCCAAACCAAAATATACCGACATAAGACGGTACGAAATGAACAGGTTCCGTTGCGCGGGCGACAATGCCTCGTGTGCAGCTTTTTGTTTGGCATGTTAAGAATGTAAACATCCGATCCGTCGTTAAAAAGATAGATCGCCAGCGATTAAATTGTCGCGTAGCTGCGAATCGCCTCTCATAACGGATGGTGTGTTTATGGTCGGTTAGTATCGCGGGTTATAGAGAAATGCCTTGCGTTGTGAGGTATAGTATGAATGTGGATTAGGGCTGTTTAAAGATAGCCTTTTTTCCTGATATCGGGATTTACTGATTAAATTGTAAGGTTGCCTCCCAAAAAACACTACAGATTATGATCGCACAAGAGTTAAAAATTATTGAATTTATCATAAGAAAACTATTTTTTTTCTTCAAATTTTAACTGTCCACCCCATGAAATTGTTGCGAAGTGTAAAATTTTGGATTCGCAAAAACAGCCTATGTACGGTGGGTAATTCCAGAATTATTAACGAAAAACTCAAAATAATTTCACTTATACGGGTTCGGAATCGCGTCAAATTCGTTTTTGTTGACGTCTCAACAATTTCATGTTAGTAAAATTTGCAAAAAACTTTTTTTTAAATTCAAAATATTCAAACTTCTTTGCATTCACCAGTCGGAATCGAGCCAAATTTGCTGTGCAGCGTTTTTTAGGTAACCTAACAAATCAGTAAATCCCCGGAATCAGGAAAAAGTTATTTTTGAACAACCGCGTGTGGACTGTATTATTTGATCTCCGCCGCAGACCTGAACAACTATAGATAATTCTAGTTGTATAGTTAGAGTAATTTGATCGAAATGACGTTAATCTAATTTAATCTAATTTGTGGAATGTTTCTACGCTCATATCATATGTATTTGTGATCTAATTTCTGGTTGTCCTGAAAATGCTACATGGGAACTGCACAGCGAGAAACTAACCAAGCTCGGTGTACAGACACTCACCAATCTCGTGCTCATAAGATTGAACATACTTTTAGTTCCAATCAAATTTGGAAAATAAATTAGATTAGAATTAGACTACTTTGATCACATCTACGAAATATCCCTCTGAAGTTGGAGGTATAAAGCTAAAATACAATTGAATAGTATTTTCGTATTGAAATAAAGAAGAATATAATAATCGTCTGCAACTAGTTGAGAATTGGAAAGAACATTGCGTATCAACAATCGTGTCACAAAACATCCATCTCTTACACGTTCTGTTGAAGACATCGATATATCAAAACTTGAAGTCGACCAGACAGGACATGACACATCCGTGTTGATTGCCGTACGATTCTAAGTTTAGGTACATACCGGTATAGCCTAGAATGTGTTTGCGTAGCGACCGCATTGCCAAGCTGGGATTGATGTTTACAGGTCACGGCCGCGGTCGAGTGGAAATATCTCGGCCGGCATTGTCGGCGAGCTTCAAGAACTGCGTCGCGTTATAGGACTCGCGAAATAGTTGGCATAGTTTAAAGTTGAAAGGCTCCGTAGTTCTTAGAATAAAGCTTCTTACGTTTCATGGCTTTAAAACTACCGATAACTTGAGATAACCGCAATATGTCCTGCAAAACGAAACCGGCGTCTTACGCGGTACGTATTTGCCCGCACGCAAATATCTAACATGTAGACCGGTGAATGGAATGTTACGTAACACACAGCGACTAGGGTCGGGTACCGTGAAATCAGCTATCACTGGAAATGGTCGTTAATTCTTGGCTGTCACGGTGGATAGGCGGATACGAACAGCTAGAAAAATTTTCATAGTTTCCAAATTAGATTATATTAGAATTAATGAATTCGCGAAAGCTTTGAAATAGAATAGAATTTATAGCATTTTCGGGTGAACCAGTAATTAGATTGGCATTAAAATTAGAGCATGAAGACAATTCGCAAATTAGATTAGTGTTAGATTTTTCGCGCTACTTCAGAATTATCTAATCCAAGCATGTAAATAGGCGAACGGATTGAATATTTTCAAATCACGCCGTCTTTATGATCGAGTCCTAATCTTGAGTTGTTAATTGAAGTCACGTCACGGTGCGGTCTTACATTTGTTCAAAAGGCTAATCCAATTTTATCGATGTTGTAAGCACTAATCAATTTATAATCCGCGACCTAACGTCCCATTCCGTAGTCTTTTGTGGAAAATGTGTTTGTAATCAATAATTACGACTATGTACAGTGTACACTGTACAGACGAACGAACGCGATGTTTCTGGCCTTTGGATCAATATAGTCAGATTACAGAATACGCAGCATATTTTTTTTAAATTAAAATCAGTTCCAACCAGACCGAATTCAAGCAGCCCTATACTCCTATAGTCAAGCTACAATGTAATATTATTTATGCGCGATATGAATGATCCTAATTTAATTCAGTGACGAGCAGTATTAAAACACATGCAGATTCAACCTGTGCCCCTCAAAGTCTTCTCAACTTTTATATGTGACATCCATAGTTGATGATGTTGTAGCTGTATGTTATGTAGTGCAATGTCGTGTTATTATTAGGGCGTTTTTTTACCTAAAAACGGAAGATTTTTGACCTAAAAAATCAAAATTTTAACATTTTTCACCTTAAAAATCTTAATTTAGACCAAATTTGACCTAACGTATGCAAATTAGGTATTTTCCCACATAATGTACTACTTATCTTCATTTCTGGTTGGAGCTGTCTGTCCTTGCGAAGTAGTTTGGCCTGAAAAAAAAATTACCTCAGAAACTGACAAGTTTTTAAATGAAAAACGTTGTTTTAACGAAATCTGTCCCTATGAACAATTCCAGCAGTTACATTACGCATTGTGGTTGAAATATTTGAAAAAAAAAAAAAAATTTCATATGAAAGTTTATGATTCACAATGTGCAGACAATGGGCCGTCTACAACGATAGGAATATAAAGTAGGCTACAAGCTGTAAAATGTCAAATGATGAGTTACCAACAGTGCAAAATCTGCGATACAGACGAAATGCAGGTTGCAAAAAAGTTTTAACTTGGTAAAAAATTTTGACATTTTTTGACCTAACGTTACAATTTTGACCTGATTTTCACTATTTTGACATGTCAATCGCTCTAGTTGTTATCATACATTATCATTTTACAGATAGAGGATCATTTGCATACAGCCCTGTCCGGATATCAGGAAGCCACTCCGCTGATGTACACGTAAGGTTTCATTCTTTTAATCAGGAGCCAAAAGTAGCCTAGTCATTGTTGGCACTCGAGTCGAAGCAAAAGTACTCAAGTACAATTCGAACTAATGATTTTCGATCCATTTTAAAACTACTTGAAGCGGAACTAGAAATCAAGGCATGAAAAGTAATCAAGAACGTAGTTTAAAAAATGTAGATTTTGTCAATGGCTGCATACATTTGTCACGATAAACAAAAAAGATATCGATACCACTATAAATAAGTGGGGATTTTTGAACATAGTTACAGCGATACAGTGGTGACGTGCGGTCAGGGGAGGCAAGTGAGGCAGTGCCTCACCTGTCGCCAGGATGAGTATAAGAAAAGTGTGGCACCTTCAAAGGCTTCAATGAATATAACACCAATGATTATGGTAATTTTCTATGGATATTCATGAATGACTGAATTTTAACACCAAAAGTCAGGGAATTTGCATATTTACTGTTAAAAAATATGGCGCGAAAGGAAAGGTGAGGCACATACGGGCCAAGCCTCACCTGTGATAGCGCAATTCATCATAAGCAGCACAGAATTTATAATAACTGTTATTATTCGAATGCTATTGTCGCACTGATTTGGTCACATGATCAAAATCCCCTCAAAATCGCCCAGGAATGCGAGATTCGTCTTTGTGGCATGTCAATGACAACACAGAGAAACAATGACCAGGTGAGGCACAACTGGATTTGCCTCACTCACTGTTCACTAACAATCGCAGTGCAGTGAAACGATGTGGTATCAACCTCGCAAACTGACGGTATACTCGGTACAGTATGAATCGTGTAGTCACGAAGGCCAACATGCAACGCAGAGCAAATTCATTCCCTTATTGACGTATCTGTTACATATTCCATCCAAACGTATCTTCAATTCCGGATAGGTATAGTAGCTTCTTACATAGCCTGCGTGTGAAGAATGTGAATGTGTTGAGAAACAAGTCGCCAACTAAATCAGCTACCAGGTAGTATTGTTCCCAGCCGGTATGACAATTTCAGTTATGAAGGTACACCAAAACAAATCTTCACTTTTCAAAATCCAAATTCTAAACATCAGAGCTGGTTCATGTAATCAAATCATTGATGATACTCATGTAAATGCAGAATTAATGTCACATACTCTAGTAGAAGTAAAAGTTTAAGTAAGTAAAAAAAGTGAGTTTTCTAAGCCACTTTCTACTTTTCAAAATAGTACCTGTAAAAAGTAAATAGATTTGCCTCACAAATATGCAAGCAGGAGCGAAAACAGTCTAAAACTTGAGTAAGCAGGTGCTGTGATCTACAATTCACCTTGTCTCTGACCAGGCAAAGGCCGAACGGCTACGTTGACGTGTTGGTGGATATCGGTGCTTGTTCCGTACATTCTGAAGAAAGCGTCAGAAATGTAATGGAATCTCTGTTGCGCACTGGCCAAGTTGGTAACCTGAGAGTGACCGAACAAGACTTCTCGATGAGAGAACTGGGAAGAGACCCGACAAGGAAGGAATGCGGTAAGTACCGTAGATTACGTTAATTGGTTATGAGACACAGATAGGGGTTTCAAGTAGCTTATCGGGACTTCTGTCAACACTTCTTCTGCGCTAGTGTTAGCATACACGTTTCCCATACTAGTTGATACACTTTGATGCCAATTCTTAGACGACAATCTAGGTATGACTGATTGTTTTTAAAACCCAATGGATGGAACGTGTAATGTAATAGATTCCTTCCAGGGTTGTAATGACTCGAGTCCAGATTTTCTGATGACTCGACTTGACTTGAGTCATTATCTCAAAATACCGAATTGACT
>ATSW01049999.1:0-11422 GCA_000444245.1 Botryllus schlosseri | reverse complement strand
TTTACCGCTACTCTCGCCTTGGATAACCCTATCAGTTTCCAGCGTTCTCACGTATGTTGCGGCTACTTTGAGAACGTCGTCTAGGGATGGATTGGTTTGTGTTAGACAATGCCGTCTCACATCCGCGTGCGGCGTTTCTTTAATGATGAGATCGCGCATTAGCTCATCAACGTAGCTCTGATCACAGCCATCTCTTGAGCATATGAAGTTGCAATCCTTGGAGATTCCGCGTAGAGTAGCGATCCAATCGGCATATGATTGTCCAGGTTGCATTTTGCAATTGTAAAATTCGTACCTGGCTGCTTGCACATGAATTGAGTCCTTGAAATGTGTAGACAACTTCTCGGTCAACGCGTCGAAGGATTGTGCACTGACATCAGCAGCACCAAACAAATTACGTAGGAGCGAGTAGGTGTCGGGTCCAACCCATGAGAGTAGACACGCTCTTTTCTTCTCCATGTTGGAAATGCCGTAAATTGCTAGGTGATGGTTGAATCGTTGCAGATACTGGTCCCATTTCTCCTTTGATTTTACGAATGAATCAAACTTGGGAGCGGCTGCTTCAGATGTTGACGCGCCGGGATTCAACCTCTGCGTCAATTGCGCCATTTCTGTCATGACTTTTGCCATTGCTTCGTCATGCTTTGCTTGTTGTTGAGCCACAATCTCTTGCTGCTTCGCTTGTTGTTGCGCCATAATCTCTTGTTGCTTCGCTTGTTGTTGCACCATCATCTCTTGCTGCTTCTCAAGAATTTTCAATATACTTGCTTCCATGATGTATCTCAGTCGCAGAAATAAATATGAATCCGACTTCTGTCACCAATTGTTATGTTCTAGATCTTGTTGTTTGAACAATAACTCAATGCGACGAGGTTGCAATAAGAAATCAGTATATTATACAGCAGAATAACTTTAGGCAGCGACACGATCCAGAGTACAGTTAAATGAAAAAAGACCACGAGACAACAGAACACAGGGTATAAATACAAGCAAGACACATGAGGAAATAATGATTGGCGGTAATTACTAGTCCTATAGAAATTAGGAGTGAAACAACACTGAACGTAAATGCACGAACATAACATTAGTCATCATCAAATTTCGATGTCAGGCTAATCAAATGTTGGTTGGCTTGCAATTTTACCAGATGTTATATCTAATTTCGAGAATTACCTCGCATGCTACACAAAACCTTCTCGCGGGCCACATTTGGCCTGTGGGGGGCACGGTCTGGCTTACCCTGATCTGTAGGCTATCGTTACTAATAACAGTGATTGATAGTACATAAAAATCCTATTATAGTTGATATTAGTAATATAAAAGATATCTTTGTAAAGAAATTGTTTACATGATAAAGAAGTTGGAGTCGAAGGCGGGGTCATTTCACTAACTCCGACTCCAGTCAGTACTTTTTCCACGACTCCGACCCCGATTCCGACTCCGATCCACCGACTCTGACTCCGACCCCACAGCCCTGCATATGATACTGACGGTTTAAAAAACAAGGTTGAAAAATAATTATAAAAAAAAAATTAAAAAAGTGTTATAGGACTAATTATGCCATAATTGTGTAAATACTTTTAGAAAAACCTGTAGTATGAGCCCACGGACGATTTGCACCCGGTATATCCAGCGTATACGATATGGAATGGTTGGAACCCTCGGCATCGCCGACGTTTAACACAGGTGTATGGGCGGGCATAGTGTTTTTTTAACGATTTGCTGGATTATATTCAGTTGATCGTCATTCGTTCAAACTTCAATACAAGTATTGGACAGACACTATCTCTAGGATACATACAACAGTCAGTTAAAAAAACACAAGGGCTGACTGACATCGATATGGTATCATGATACTATATTGCAACACTGCAAGCATCCAATCAAGAGGTGCTCAGCAAGCAGCATGTTGACAAATTCATGCGGGAATGTAGCGCTAATTTCGAGACAGCAGAGCGCGCTTTCTACACTACAATCAACACCGCGTCTTCGCACCCACTCTCACCCGGCTCGAACCATCTTCTGTGTGTCGGAGGTTTACCTGGGCTTCTCATCGCTAACCTCACTGCAATAGCAGTGTCTCGAAAAGCCCAGTATGATGGTGAGCCGCGCCAGTAAGAAGTCGGCAGTATAGAACAAGTCCGGATGCATGAAAGAGAGAGAGAGAGAGACTGAAGTTGGGAGCGCGCGAGTGTGGAAGTCGTCCGGAAAGAATACGGAAAAGCAAAGAACCTGAACATTACTGATATCATTGTCGTGGTGTACATGACCTTAATAGGCGATAAACACCACTGTTGTATGTGTTAAATAAACCAAACCAAACCCACTCATCATCAAATCCCAAGGCTGCGCTAGACGATCTATGTATTCAACTCTACGATCCATGATTTGAACGAACTGATGCAAGACGCCCAAAGGTACGAACCCCATCCTAGTATCCGGGCGATAGGGGAACTGAGCTTAGCGATTGCACGCGGCCAACATCGAGTCAATAGAACGCTTACAAGTGATTCAGAGATGATATAGATTATTGGTAGGTATGGTGTGAACGTGAGGTTCACGTTCGCGTTCTGTGTGTGAACCTCAAGAATTTAGAGGTTCACGTTCACAAACGAACCTTTGTATGTTCTGCACTGTGAACCTTTTTCATAAATTACAATTTTCACGTCATTACAACATCCATCTTTGGTTGAAATTTATTGCATTTCAACTGCGGGCCACACTGCATGACGCTGGCAGCATACAAAAATCAATACTAAACGAGCATGCACCTTGACAATCTAAAAATTTTTATTTGCTTTGTTGAAAAAGTTTGCTAGAAATATCCAGCTTTCCGCTTGTGAATATGTAGTCACTCTCCGCTGTGAGCTTGACCCGCCTTCACATAACATCAAGATATAAATACACTATATATAGCCGGCGTAGGGGGTCAATCTTGACTTCATATTTCTATTGTATCATAAAAACGAAATCCGTGGGATTGGGGTGTTGGCTACTGCGGTATAGCTGGTTAATGGGGTAATATCGGTAGCAAGTATAGAAACCCGTTTACGCTCTGCTCAATATCAACGTAGCTAATACATTGTCCAGTCTGGCCTAGACCGTTAAGGCGTATCCCTTGCAAGTCCTCGTCGAAATTGTTGGCAAAGCGACGGAAGATATTGATTTCATGGGATTATTATATCATTTGATTGCCCCAGTTGATACACTTGGCGACCTGAACCTCTGAAAGGTTCGGGTTCGTGTGAACGCGAACCTTTTTGAAAGGTTCTGTGTGAACGCGAACGTGAACCTCGTGACGTCACGTGACGTCATATTGCTAATTACAACCCTACATTTCAGCGAAGTGATAGCCTTGCAATACCTAGCGACGATTCGGGCCACATAATGCCACAATGCTGAAATACCTATTGATGTTTTAAACGTCTACAGATGTATCAACTGGGGCAATCAATTGATATTATCATCCCAGAAAATCAATATCTTGCGTCGCTTTTCCTCAATTTCGACGAGAACTTGAAAGGAAATATAAGCTTACGCCTTAACGGTCAAGGTCAGACCGGAATATGTATTCGGCGTCCCGATTATTGCTAAGTTGATATTGAGCAGAGTGTAAAACGGGTTTCCCTACTTGGTACCGATATTACCCATTTAACAAGTTATACAGCAGTAGCCAACATCCCAATCCACGGAGTTGGTTTTTATGATACAATAAACATATGAAATCGAGATTGACCCCGTACGCCTGCTAGATTTTTTACATCAGACAACGATAATAATTTCATTAATTGGTTGGATAAGAGTCATTCGTTGACTACCTACATGTAGTGTTTCGCTCTTGATGCTGTGTGATTGCGGGTCACGCTCACAGCAGAGATGAGTCATTAAATATTCGCAAACAGAAAGCTGGATTTTTCGAGCAAACAATTGTAACAAAGCAAGTAAAATATTTGAGACTGTCAACGTGCATGCTCGTTTTCATGCTGCCAGTGCCATGCATATGCCGGGCCCACAGTTGAAATGCAATAAATTTCAACCAACGATGCTACAATGAAGTGAAAATTGTAATATATGAAAAAGGTTCACAGTGCACTTCGGGATCAAATTTGAAAACCCGGGATCGGGATTTCCCGGGATTTTTGCCGGGATTAGCAAAGTAGTAAAATACACATACAAGCTACACACACAACATTTATTCCTTGTAGTATTGACGCAGAAACATGCTCCAGTGAATACGAATGAAACCCAGCGACCGAAGGCCACCCGGATAGTGAGTGTTTAAATTCATGTACCGCCTGTTTCGTGTAGAAGTTGATTCGTCAAACGTGATCGAAAAACGTCCAATGTTGCGTTTCATTGCCATAAGCTGTTCTTCCGCACATTTACGGATTTATTTGCCGTGCTCGATCACCAAGTCACGAACCCGTTTGCGACATCTTGACAAGTCATAGCCATAAGCCTTGAAGGCCCGACGAATTTACTCACTTTGGGTAATTGAATAAATGTTAACCCGTCCACAGCAGTTAACTGGTTAAGAAGTTCATCGAGGCGAGGCTTATGCGATTTATTTTATATAGGAATCGATCTTCCTCATTTTCATTTTTGGCTGATCTTTCTTTGACGTGTCCGATTGAATCATGCATGGTTTAATTACTATCATTTGTACGGACCTTAAATGCGTTATCAGTCCCTTTGTGCTAGACACTGAAGCTTCAAAACGTCTTGACACAAGTTGCATTTGGCTTTTTATGTAGATTTATAAAACAAACAGTTTCGCCAAACATGTGATTTTCTCTTCGCATTGACATCTTCGAAATTCGTTATTATTCGACCTGTATTTCACCTCCGCAGCACCGTCCTTGTGACTTTCCGATAGTCAGTCACACTGCTACGATTCGTAGACTACAACGGAAGTGATTGTGTAAATCATTGTTATGACATAGTTGACTTTAATATCAAATAATTGTGAATTGTTTTAGACAATCAGCAGAGTTTGTGACATTGCTTTATTACCAAAATAAGAGATATGGCTCTACGTAAGCCTTGGAAAACGCTGTTTACAAATCCCGGGATTTCATTGGGAGTAAGTTTTAAGTTTTCAAAATGTCCATAATTTTTTCTAATCGTCCTGTGTCTCTGGGCAGGACATACGCTAATCATAGAAGTCTCCTACTGGTCACTACTCTAGCAAAAAATCGAAATCAGAATCATATCTGTTCTGGCTTCATACATATTTGTAAAATTATATTTTCAATTGTCAATATCAAACGACTGTGACATCACAATTAATGATTCATGACGTCATGGCTTAAAAACAACAATGAAAAGCATGTTTTACACAAGGTTCATGTTATAAACACGTTTGTTTTAATTTCATTTTTGATTTAAATACAACCCTACATACAAGTATATTTCTGTAAGAACCAGTGTTGGGATTACTCGAGTCACCTTTTTCGTATGACTTGACTTGACTCGAGTCACTTTGCTAAAATGACTTGACTTGACTTGACTCGGCGTATCAGAAATGTGGATTGACTCGTGACTCGGAGCAAGTTTCACGAGTCAATTTCAAGTCATCAAGTAATCGGCGTCGATAAAAATCACTGTTCGAATTGTTCGTGAAACGCTGGTGTAACCCGTGAGAGTGACCAATCATTCAATGATCGCGCGTTTTACTGAGCCTATATTGTTCTCTCACAAATAAATTGACCACAAACGAAGTGATCGGACCTTACAGTAGTAAAGCAAATAGCAAATATCTATCTCTGTTCGCTGTTTTAATTTCAACCAAACCTCTTATTTTATTTAAATTGAATTCGAATATAGTCTATATACTCGTCAAACATTAGCGCAGGCTCGAATTGTATCGCATGAATAATTGAATATGTAGTTGGGTAATGTATTGCATCTTATAAAATCGTTCAATATTCCCTATTTCGGCTGGTAAGTACAAACTGAGGTTATGCAATTACTTACGTAAAGTAACAGTTCTTCGTATATGTGAGCGATACAAACGCCTTCTTGTGTGTATATTTAAGATCTCCGTATTCGTTCATCGGTTCAAGATCAATGACCACTCTATCTGTATTTTAAACAGCTAGCAAATACAATGACGTAATCATACCTCATACTTCGAAAAAGCAACTTGACTTGAATTGTGACTTGACTCGTGACTTGACATGACTTGACTCGACTTGACTCGAGTCCCCTCCAAAAATCGGGTGACTTGACTTGACTCGAGTCACCTTCGGAAATCGATTGACTTGACTTGACTCGAGTCAAAATGTGCAATGACTCGAAGGTAGTGACTTGATCCCAACACTGGTAAGAACGACCATGATCGCTTTATTATAGACTGCTTCGATGTGATTGTTTAACATTGGAGGCAACGAAGAGTCTAGTTATGTACGTCGACTATTTTGAGTGCAAAACTTGCGTAGGCTCATACTACATGGTTTTTCGGAAGTATTTACACAATTATGGCATAATTAGACAACGTTAAAACAAAAATTCTAAAAGGCATTTGTTTATAACACTGTTTAAAACATATTTGCATAGTATATTGCCATGAACGGAGATTGCATAGTTATTGCGACATGAAATGAATGCTTTATTATAATCACATGCATGTCGTAACTGTTTGTTTTAAACAAAGTTTTTTAAAACACCGTTTGTTTTAAATGCAACCAAGTGTAGACTTCTATAGTGTAGACTTCAATTCAACCACGCATTGCAATTATTACAATCAACACGCCACGTGCATTATCTCTTGAGTCGCAGGTAAGAAAGAGTTCATCAGTTGAATGAAGGAACGTTGAATAGGAAGGAACGGTGGAACCATGGCCTGTACAACGAAGACCAGCGCAGCCGCACGAGGTACTGGCAAAACAGTCATCTCAGTAAAGTCCAGGAGAAGTGAGGCGATGTTAGACGCAGTTCGAAGTCTACGAGAAAAGGGGGAACTTTGCGACTTCGAGATTCGCGCAGGCTCTGAGGTTTTCCCCGCACATCGTTTCGTGCTGCAAATATCGTCGGGGTATTTCAGGACAATGCTTCGCACCGATATGATCGAAGCTGCGCAGGGGTACGTGGAAATGAGAAACATCGACGAGAAAGCGGTGATGAGCTGTGTGCGGTTCCTGTACACTGGGGAGATTGAAGTGGAACTTGATACCATCCATGATCTCCTTAACGCCTCTAATCTCATGCAGCTCGAGGAGGTCAAGTCCATATGTTTTGAGTATTGCATTGGTGAAATGACAGCGGACAATTGTCTGGATATTCTTGCACTGTCGAAACAGTTCATGTACGAAAGAGCTTCGAAAGAAGTGATAAAGTACATCTCGTCCAATATATCGATGTTCGGCCTTACGAATGCGTTCATCAAAATGGACAAAGAAGATTTGGATTCGGTCATGTTGTGTAACACAGCGAATTCCAATGCAGCTACATTGTGGACAGCAGTCACTCGCTGGATAGACCATGATGGAGCACGATCCCGTTATACTTCGAGTTTCTTGGCTCTAGTAAACGAGTCTGATCTTGGCTGCCTTTTCGATCAACTGATAACATGCAGATACGTGCTCTCTAGTGACGAATGTACGCCTTTCTTAGCTCGATCGGTTACCCTTGCTGCAAGGGATTTGAAGTACCTGAAGTCTCGTTTAAACACGGCTAATTGTCTTCTAATCAAGGGCATCATTGACAGATATTGTGATGCTGATGATTTCGATATGGAAGGTTTCAATGCCGTTATATTTTCCTTCGTAGCAGCAAACATCGTAGACATGTATGATTGCCCTTATTTTTTACACTGCGCCATGGATGACGTGCTGTGCCTATTAAAGTCCGAACAAGTGAGCCGTCTATCACCGGAGACTCGTTGGACAATCATCGTGAGATGGTCCAGCAATCAAATAAGACCCATCGATGGTTTCTCGACGTTGTTCAAAGAGGTTGAATTGTCGAAACTTCCAATAAGCTACATTCAACGCGAAGTGTTGCCGAATCGCGACGTACAGTTGTCCAATGCGTGCAAGGATATGATAATAGAAGCGATGTGCATCCGTGCGAAGAGAAACGAAAGTAAAGGGAGCAGGACCTTGCCCCGTAATGCTGCGTTCAGACGTCAAAAAAAGTAGGCCACCTTCAGGATAGTCGATACGCGTAGCGCAGCACTCGTTGTACGGTACATGGCCTTTCACGTGTCCTTCCAATAAACCTTTTTGTTAAGTCTTCCATGTTTGTTTTTCGTTGCTGGGCTCCACTGCGACTATATATATACTGGTTATATAAGATCTGTCGGCACATTCTGCAGCGTTGTCAAGGACCTTTTTATGGCACGCAACGCCAAACCGACGTATTGACAATGCAGATGTAGGACAGGTAGAAACAATAGGCCTATAGCGGAGGCGGACAACTTCTCCGGTCGGCGGGCATGAGAGATTAGAAAATGAAGTAGGCTACTTCGGGGCCGGATTACAAAATCTATAGATCAGAGGTCTCAAACTCAAATGTGCTCGCGGGCCAATTTCCTAGTTTTGATGACGCCGCGGGCCGCAACATCAATGATAGGGATATTTAATAGCCTTATTTGACGGGACCTTGCAGACAGGCATTCCACAAACATCGTGGAAATGTAATTTACTATTGTACTATTAACGCCTTTTGATACGGAAAAAATCACATTTTCAATTATTTGAATAAAATTGTTTTTGTGCTGGGCAGAATTTTTTTAATTAACGAGTTATAGACATCATGTGAGAGGATGCATTCATGACATCGTAAAACTGTCGGGTTATAATATTGCAACTAGTGGACCTATGACGAGCAACAACTTTATGTAGAGTTGTAGACTATTTTAAAATCTACTGAAGATTGATCTGATATCAGAGCATTTGAGCGGTGTAGCCTAATCCTATGGTTTTGATATCGTCTTTGTAATTGTAGTCTATTGTTACTGTTATTGCCAAACACAAATTAGATAAGCATGAGATTTTGCCTACGATATATCAATAACAACTTAAATACACTCATTATTGAGCCATAGTAATATCATTGCTTCTCAACCTTTTTCGTGATCGTACCCCTTGTGCTTCCAATAAGATGTCTCGTATAGCCCCTGTCCATTTTCAACACAATTTCTGATGGTACCTATTTAAATCAGAAAGCCCATTCAAAAAATCGCGCGCAGCGCGAACACTTTTTTCCAGTTGAATAAATTGACCAAGAAAAATTTTCACAGCATATGGGCCTACAAATTCTACAATGCATCTCTTACTCCCTGATGTGGCACTTCGTACCCCGATGGGATCTACGGACCCTGGTTAAGAACCTCTGGAATAGAAATGTGCAATCGGCGAGGAATTCGTTGGTGTTACAGCTGTAGAGCGTACTACCACCTTACTCGCCAACGATAATTACATGGATGAACAGAAAAAACAACATACAGCCTTTAACCAACTATATACGTCACGGGGGTAACAGAATACCCATGGTTGCCATACTGACCTGATTCAATATCTAAATACCCTACGCAACGCAAGCTACGGCCTTTTGATATATTACTATTCCCCATGAAAGTTCCTAGATTGATGCCTCCGTAGGATTACCAAGTCACCATTCCGAGTCGCAAGTCCTTCTCCGATTTCAGCGTTTGACCCGACTCAACTCGAGTCATTTTTATTTAGTCAATACAAATCAAGTAATTTTACGAGAAGGTCGCACCAAACCAAATCACAATTTTCAGTCGCGAATCATCAACGGGTCATGTTTTATCATCATGAACTAGAAATGTGACGTAATAGCTGCTCTTCTACTGCATGGTAGCTTTTAAAAGTGATGTGATAGTGATGTTTGTTGGGATTTCAGTGATTTTTATAGTAGGTTTTGCATGAACTTCAAGATCTTATATCTAAAAAGATATATGGCACTTAAATATATTGTTGATTACTTGAAATTCCAAAATGCCGTCGCGGGCGGCACAAAATGCTCTCGCGGGCCGCATGCGGCCCGCGGGCCGCGTGTTTGAGACCTCTGCTATAGATTAATCGCGTATTTATTCACATCGTATTCAATGTAAACTTCCAAGTTAAAGCATAGAGACCAAAACAGTATTTAGTGAATATATTAACCGAATGTACTTCAATGTCGTAGATTTTGCACTGTCGGGGAACCTATCATTTGACATTTTACAGTATGCAGCCTACTCTATAGGCCTACGCTACAGTTATTGACGGCCCATTGTGAATCATAAAAATTCAACACAGTGTTATGCTCAACGTACCGCAAAATCCCAACTGAGCAACACTATGCGTGGGAATTGCAAAATTGTGATGTCGACAGTAGACACCATTGTCAGAATGAAGCAACACGATGTGTCACCAGCAGCACTTCAGTGTTGTCACTTGTCAGCCAACAACTGCTATGAACGTTCTTTCTCCATTCTTGGCAAGCTACTTAGTAAGGACAGACACTCTCTACCCTAGAATGTAGGAAAGTATATTTCGTTGTACTACTGCAGATTTTAATTATTTCTACCATACTATACGTGATGTAACTACTGGAAATCTTCATAAGGCCAGATTTCGTTAAAATCAAGATTTTTCATGAAACATTTGTCAGTTTATGAGGCAGAAAAGTTTTTTTTCTGGTCGAACTGCTTCGTAAGGACAGACAGTTCGAACCAGAAATGAAGATAGTAGTACAATTCTAACATTATTAAGGAAAACACCTAATTTGCATACATTTGTGAATTTGAAAAATTTTCGCGGACAGCGCGATCTTAGCGAATTTCATAACCTATTCAAAACATGACCACTCGCGCCATGACCACCAAAACATGACCACCTATAGTAAGCCGATTTGAATGAAAAATCAGTCCGGAGCTCACCGAAAATGGACATTTTAACATGGGTATTTGGCGTACAGTTAGTTCGTTACGACTATGCCCTGGAATGCGGCCGTAGGCTACGTAAGTAATCGAAACGCGGCCGTGAATAGCAAAAAGGTTGGCCACCACTGCCCTAACCCTATGGTTACCCCACTGTCTTGTCCTCTCAAAGACTTGTTTAGGCTGCCAGCTGCCACGAGAATATAATTATTCTGGACGTAATGAAAATTTACCTATAAACTGCTGCAATATTGATAAATTTATTACAAAATTAAAAAATTGGTCAAGAGCCATATCTTATCCAAAAGAGCCATATATGGCTCGCGAGCCATAGGTTCCCGATCACTGTCCTACAGGATCACTATACCGAGCTCGAAAAATTTTTCTGAGAAAGCGCTCATCTAGTGTGATGGAAGTATGTTTAGGGCGACTGTGCGATCTCAATCTCCGCACCTGAAACACGCAATCCACATTTTAAATTAACTGATATGATAGGGTTACCATACGTCCTCTTTTAGAGGATTTGTCCTC
>ATSW01049959.1:0-10034 GCA_000444245.1 Botryllus schlosseri | reverse complement strand
AGAAACAATCAGAGTGACTTTCTCTTTGCTTATCTTAGTTATCCAATCGAAACTGTCGAAATGATCGAGACCGTCCAAAAGTATATGCACAGTACTGCCAGCCGTTGATTTTATCCTGCGGAAATGATCCAGCAGCTTTTTGAACATACCAAACAGACTGATACTTGCATTGTCAATGTTAAAATCCAACTGACACGCTTCAGAAATCGCCTTACAAATACAGCGAAGTGCGTTGCTTGCTATTTGCGAATTCTCAAGTTCAGAATGATTCGCTATAATCGAAGATCCATACGGTAAACGATCGTGGATATTTGCGATTATCGATGTTTTCCCACTGCCAATACCTCCCACAATTGCCAAGACATAGTTTTGACCATCCAGACCTTTGATCTTCCTCAAGATAGCGGACATGAATGAATTTCTGCCGACAAAATCTTGTTGATACGGAACATGTTTGCGTGCACTCGATTTTGTCTGCGTACCAAAATCCATATCTGCAATCAATTTCATTTTACTTCGCAAGTCATTCTCCACCATTGCTTCGAAATCCTCTAACCCCGAAAGCTTCACTTCGCCATTCTCAATCCTGTCAAATTTCGGCGCGGAAACGTTCCCAACATAATGACCGCTTTCAAGCACTCGACTCTTCAGCTGTTTTAATTTACTCGACTTCTTGGAGTCCTGTTCGAAAAACAGGGGTTTCGCTGATTTCGGAATCGACGATTTCATTTCAGATGAATCGCGAATGTAGAAAAGGCAAATCTTGTTCTCCGAGTCCCGCCGAAAAGCGGCTTGCGCAATTTCCAGTTCTGTAATCGACCTCGATTTGGGATAATCCTCCAACCAATCTGATTCATCGTCAGGAAAACCGTAGTCACGCGGCACCCATCCGTAACGATCACCAAGCAATCCGATGAATATGTCACATTTTCTAACCTCGTCCAGACAGATGGATATATTCCGCCCAAACCGAGTGTCCTCTCCTGATATCCCCCATCTCAAGTCCGTCTCTAGAACGCGGATTTTCATATTCTCAGCCCACTCGCGTATCCTCGGAAATATCCAAGACACTAACGCGTCTCTCTCGTTGTTCATGTCTTTTATGGTCGATGATATAAAAACACGTACCGTCTTCCAAGGCTTGACCGGTTTTGACACAACTGGCGGCAGACTATCGAAAATGTCATCATTATCCTTTAATTCAGCCAAGTTCAACCTCATGTCGACTGTTTCCACGTGTTTTATTTGAGCTTCCGCGTTCCCGAGGGCGATAAACTTCAAAATCTGATCGCTGTACCCACTGAAAGTGACAACGTCGCTTTCATTCGAGACTGAAGTTTTCTTTCCAGCGAGGTCGACTTTGTAGCACATCAAACTACCGTTCACTTCACTCTTATATCTTCTCAAAAAGTGACTCAACAAAACCTCTTCGCGATCTTTCATCTGAGAATGCAGCACCACTAAGTTATCCATCCTCACCCGTTCCGTGAGTAATTTACACAGGAATTTTTCAGGCAACGATTTCGAGTGCTCGTGCCACACAAAAGCAAGTTTCGCAAACGCCACTATCCTTTTCAAATTCTCAAGTATACCGCCCTTCTCCAATTCAACTACTTTGTATGCTGAATCTGAGTAGATGATGAAAGTACAAGCTTCGCAAGAGTACGCACACATTAGGCCAAGCAAGATCCCGACATCTCCAATAGTACGGGACGGCCCCAGTCCTTTTGACGTAGTGCAATTCTTTTCGAACATTCCAGCTGAAGCTTCACATAGAACAACTGTATGACCGGTGATTGGTGACACATTATTCACGGTTGCGATTTTTACACATTTATTGAGAGCTTTGCGATATCTGTCGATCATGTCCTCATCGTAACGAAACGCAGATGCATACTTTCTCGCTACAGCTCTTCTGATGACATCTATCTTTTTTTCTTCGTCACTTTTCGGAGCCGTGTCGCCATATTTTCTCTTGTTCTGATGCTGCTGATGTTTGGTCAAGAAGTATTTGACGCCGTGCTGCTTGTACATTTTTTGCTTATTAAGCTCTTTCTCCAGATCCTCCAAGGCTTCGTACGCGGAGAAAAATCGAAACGGAAACTGCCTGCTTCTAGACACTGCTTTTTCGTTGGTGAGCGTCTTAATGACCTGCTGATGATGCTTTTCCGATATCCCGGCTTGAATCATGTTACGCAGATTACGCAGCATCGCCATGAAAGGTAACTTGCGACGGTCCAACAGACTTTCCCACGTTTTTGCCACGTTTCCTTTAGCGGAAACCTGAGTCTCCCAAGTCTCGGGCACTTGAAGTTTCATTCTTTTTTGCGACAACGCAGAGTCCCACGTTCCTTCCAAGCCGCATTTGTAAAATTCCTCCATGCTAACCGGGTACTTTTTACCCAAAATACACATGACGGGGTAAGCGGGTTTCACGATATGCAGTTTACGGATCAGATACTTCAACGTGTAGCTAGGAACATACAGCTTCGAAAATTCATCCTTTTTTTCGCTACTTTCCGGTTTTTTTTTAGTCTTCTCTTTTCGTTTTGCCTTCTTCGATTTGTCTTTATTGTATTTCGCCAGTTGATACTCGTCAAAATCTGGGAATTTCGCGACCATTATCTTTCTCAAAGCGGTTGGTAAATTATTGGTACCGATCTTCCCGTCGGGGTCATTGAGACTTTGATAAAACTCTGCAATTTGAATCCAGTCGGAAGGCAGAACTACAGCTTTCTTGAAATATTTCTTCAAATACGGTCTGCATTCCGGCACGATTGAAGCTACCGCCACTAGTAAGTTACAGGTAGTACGGATATTCAACTCTGCTCTGCAATACAGTGCGACTTTCAACACAAATTCCGGGTCTGACAAGGCAATCTTCTTGCATAAACCAACGATTGTTGATCTGGTGTGATCTTTTTCACTAAACCACACTGGGTTATTGAGCAAAGACGAACACGTCACCGAAATCAATTTTTCCTTAAGAACAGAAAGTTGCGACTTTACAATCTTAGTAGTTTGTTTCATCAAGTCAGGCGATGGGAAATTTACTTTGCTACCCCCGACAAGGTCTGAAATCAACCTCACGTCATCTCTACTTAGAGGCTTCTCTTGTGGTACAGGCGGTATCACTGTCTCCTGACCGGGGGAGCGCACAGCCCGTGCGGTTTCTACGAGGGTTGAAGTTCTCATACTGAAAGACGGAGCCAGTAATGTATTCACGGTTCGAAGTACCGGCCTGTGAATTTGTGTCAAGAGCGTATTCTTTGTGAGTTGTCCGAAATCGCTATTCTTCTTACCATCTAACATTGGGTTTGGTAGAAAAGTTCTTTTGGTTGGTAGGGTAGAAGTTTTGAGGCGACTTGACACATCCTTACGAGTTAAATTCCTTCTAAGATCCAAACAACTGTGGGAACTACGCCCAACATTAGATCCTTTTGTTAGTTTCTCAAGCAATACATTTCTGGTGTGCTGCACAAGAATTGGTCTTGCACTTTCAGTATCAACTTGCTTCATTTGCACTTGCGGAAATGATGCACGTTCCAAAAGCGGGTTCTTCAGCGAGCCTGACCTTTTCTTCTTGTAGTCATTGAGAATACCGTTGTCTGTTGTGACAACCATGTTGATTGGTATCTTAGTGTAACAAGTAGGCCTAAATATCAAACCATAATAAGTTAGGAGTCTGTAGAAAATGGAAAAAGCGATATATGTTATAACGATGGGCTCATGAAATTATAAAGCACGAGACTATAGCAAATTCATCATCAAGCTTTATAATGGTAACACAAACTAAAATTACCGTATACCATATCATAGAAAAGAATATAAATTATAAATAAATTCACATTACTGACAACCTTTTCAAAGAAATTGGTGCAAGAAGTCATTTTACTGAAGTCAACGGAAATTCTTTTGAGACCATCAATATTGCTAATGCGAGGCATAGTATTTAATGTGGCACCGTGTGCCTGACACAGTCAATAAGTCATGGATTCCAATGGTGAAGCGTTGAGTCGGAAGTTCCATATGATTGCAATAAAGGAGAAAGACTTCAATGATCGAGTGAATAGTAAAAAAACTATTGAGTATATCACACACTCTTATATATTGCACTCTTATGCAGGAGAAGGCCGATAAATAAGGAGACTAGGAAGATCAACTACTAGGTTATTAACCGAATATGCTGGTAACAACAAAATCCCCAAAACAGGGAGAGTCACACTGTGAAAGAAGTCATTAAAATGACCTCAAGTTTTCACAGTGAAAAAAAGGCGGGCAAAGTAAACCTGCACTCACATGAGAATTGTTTGTCAATATAGATTGTAACACAATAGGCAGCATTATTGTACAATACTGATCTGTAAGGTGCTAAGATTAATGGATTATCCATGCGTAGCATAGATAGATCTATTTACATAGTCCATTGATTAATCAGCTGTAATTATTTGCGTATCGTACAATACTGCAACAAGCATATTGATGTAGTCAGTGAACTTCACTAACGGTGCATAGGACACCATCTTCTTAAACTTACAGCAAACATATCAAAATTAAATTCGGAAAGTTAGAGCTTCGCTAGATATTTTCTTATACAGATAGTTGAAATTTACATGCAAGTATACCGAATCAATTTCCTGTTTTGAATGATAATAATGACAATCAACACTTTGCGATGATGTGGTATAGCATTTTGTAACACACAGCCATAAACTAAGAATTTACTACGATTGACATAAATTCAATGAGGGTATTTCGAACTCAAGCAGCAACAGTGATAAAGCTAGCAGCTGCATGAACAATCTCAGGGATACTGTCTGCCAAAACATTGATGAATGCATTCATACCGACACATTAGCTACAAGACAAGAATATGAACCAAAATAGAATACCAATATATGTATATATTACTTCTTACATCACTTGTATATAATGTCAAGAACTACAATCGGCCTAGTAGTATATCCAACACTATTGAATGTCCGCATAGCAGATGATCAACTAGTGAGAACTAAAATTATAACAAGTACACAAATTGTTCATTGAGTTTTCCTCAACTATCTTCTGGGTTACTGTTTTCAAAAAGATGCATCCCATACCAACGGTCTGGTACAACTTGAAAATACCGGTCCATCGCTTCACAAAAACGGTTTTTATAGAGTTCAGGGGACACGACCGTCGGCATCGATCTTGAAGACGACCATTTCACCACCATTTCCAACTTCTTATCCCACGTGAAAGTGCGAATGAAATCGATAATTCCGATGAAAATCTGCTTGTTTCGATCAATCCCGATGAGCAACGAATAATCCATGATCAAGTTTTGAGACAAAAAATCGGTATCCCGCTGCATGGCGTTTTTGAAAAGAAATTTGGCGTGCTCGTGTACATAGATAGGATTTTCGCACATTACTCTCAAAAGATTTTCATCCAATAGAACGACGTCATCGTTTTTCGACGTAGATTCTTCACCGTTAGTGTCCTTAGGCACATTCTTCGCACGACGGTTTCGTACCGACCCCTTCAAGTCATAGATATTGTCAATTTGTTTTTGGTAAAACAGATTCTCAATAACCAAAACGTCTTGTTTCAAACTTCTCCCGGTTTGAGAATTGCGGAACGATATCCTATACACTCCAAGGATTTTCGACAACGCAGTGGCCTTACTGTTATCAATACAATCAGAAAGGTACTCCACATATTTAGGAGCAAATTCCAAAAACGATTGCATTTCCAAGTTTGACATTTGTTTCAGTATAAACTGATCGTCCTTTGTCTTGTGAAAGGTGGAGCCAGATTTCCCGCCAACCGCCAACCATTTCGCGCTACGCGACAAGGACTCTAAATACTGATTTTCGCCACCTTCCAGAATACCGGCACGAAATTTTTGGAATAAATCTGCAAAGTAGACTTTGCAATAAAACTTTGTAGTCTTGTCGGAAAATTGAACTTCGACATGATCAGTTGAAACGGAGTTTGGTATTTTAATCTCCTGATCTATTTCATCCGCAATCGGAATATCGTCAGGTAAGTTATCAAATACAGACTGATTTGTAGACTCTGTAGAATTCGGAGTCGAATGCAGTTTGATTGATACATCGCCATGCTTTAACGACCTTTTATACGCACTTGAGCAAAGTGTGTAGGCGATAATCGAAGTGGGTTCGGCATCACGTACAACAATCTCCGTGCTAAGACATTCCGGTAACAGATAATGCTCGTCTGCAGGAAAAGGCGTCGGTGGTGCCTGCAATAGATTACCAGGCAGCAAACGTATCACAAGAGACTTCATGCTTGAACCGGTCCTTGTCATTCTCCTTGACTGCTTGTCATGACTTTTTGCGTCCGCGGAGATACCACGCTTCAATTGCCGAGCGCTTTTACCGTTGGAAGCGTCTTCCGGGTATTCTACATCAGACGACCATTGCGATGACGTAGGCGGACAGCTTGAAGCCCCCAGAAATTCAGACTCGACATCAGACCCACCTTCCGGTGTCTCGCATTCCTCCTGCACTGTAGGGTGCAAGCGTTTTCTCTGCACACGAGGCGAAGTGGAATGTTTCGATTTGGGCGGATTCCAAAACGAATTCCTGTCTTTATCGTAAGCGTCGAGTAGTTTTTGATTCCAAGTTTCTACCATTTTTGAAACGTCACATTTCAGTTGTAATACGGAAAAATTCAGTTGGCGTCTCAAATTGTCGTCAAGCACAGGCTCATCGGACATCTTACCACTGCTAGTGTCCCACGCGTCCTCAAACGAATCAATATTATCGAAATTCGTGTAACCATTACTCTTTAGTAGTACTTCCATCTTTTCAATTTGTTCAAACAGCACGCTTTTCTCATCGTTGAGCACGGAGACCAATTCCAAAAAGTATTTCTCGCGAGACAGCGGTATCTCATCTGTGTTTGAATCGACGGTGCCTCTGCGCTCTCGGGACGAATTCACACAGTCACGAATGTCCTCCGAGGAACTTTCGATTTTATCCACCAGTAGTCTGATCACATAATACGCGTCACTCGCCGTGATAATATCATCGTCATATCCGCCACTTCTGTGAGCTTCGGCTGGATCACAGTGGGTTGGTATCGATAAGAAAGCAGAGGGGAACACTATTTCGTTCAATTTCACTGGGAAACACTTGAATGCCGCGATCAAATCATGGAATAAAAAGTATTGGAATCCTGTAAAAGGTTTCATCTCCCAGTGCTCATCGAAGATTTCCTGTTTCGTTATACCACGTTGTTGATAAGGCAACGATCCCATTTGAGGTATAGTAAGTTGTCCGAAATTAATCTCAAGGTATTTGGCAAAAGACATATACCACGCGTCGCGTGACATGGTTTTAATGGCCGATGACTTTTTAGTGTCGTGGTCCCAAGTCCAAGTCAAAATACTGGTTTGCTGGAAAGGTTTTGACAGTTCCTTCAACAGGACAGACATGCACATGTCGCCGTGCACGAAACTACGTACGTGCTCAACCATAGGCCGTCTACAAGTCGGGTTTGGACAGTGATAATTTGGTCGAAAACAATAACGCTCCAAAAACCCGCCAAGTGTAATATCATTGCCACGATAGAAATCGATGTCCACAACCCAAGGAAGAACGCAGTAATACGGCGCATTGGGAGATTGCACGCTGTAACTACTAAACAGCAATGATATATGTTGATGATTGTAAGGATCCAAAGAATCAATGTGACATTCATTTGTCGAATCAGAAACAGACGTAGTATCATCGTCATCAATAATTTTATCCTCAACTTCCGTAGGTTTTATTTCATCATCTTTGACTCTATGGAAAAGTGTACCAGCGTGAGCACGGAAGCTGGATAACAAATCCCGCACTTCCTCAGAAGACGCAGATTGAGTAAAAGAACATGTAATAAACTCATGAAGGGAGTCGTCGTTCATATTGAGAAATATGTTGCTTTCGTTAACAGAACCAAACTTATCACTGCCATGCTTCGTCGACGTGGAATACTGAGAAATATTACCTCCAGATCGAAGCTGAGATTGTGATGGCTTCTTCTCTTTGACAGGTGGACCAAATATCATATCAATCATAGTCTGTTCCCATGTTGAAACACCGTGATTGATGTCATGACGTTTAGTGGGAGAAAGCATCTTGTTGATAGCGGGACAATCGTCTGTCCCGTTTCGCTTGTACGGTTGAGTGTAGCAGGATACTGGCTGGGGTGTTACATTTTTGGATACGTGGATTTCAGCTGTTCCATCCCCAGCCAGATCACTTGAACTATGTTGTTTTTTATTGTTGTCATCATGAGTCTGATTGTGATGATACTCATTGGCGGATTCTGTGTGGCGCGAGTGTGAAAGCCATGGCTTGTCTAAAAGGGACGAGCTTGATACTGTAACTACAGATTTCGGATTGTGGCCAACATGCTGACTGGAATCTGTCTTGTCGGATTTTCGAGACGGGAAATCGAGAATTTTGTGCGGCAAATATTTCCAATTTGATGATTTCTGACCTTCGACAGTGTACAGGTAAGGTTTTGCGGGCATAATTAAAGGGGACGTTGATAGCAGCAAAGAGTTCAATCTGTTTTCAAATAGGTCTTTATTTTTCTGCATCTCGGAAATCGCGCAAGTGTCGTTCTCTAGCAATGGTCCAAATACGGAATCAGTCCCTGAAAGTTGCGTCGTTAACATCCGAGATTCTCTGACTGTTGCGTAACCCGAAAATGAAGCGCCCTTTTGTGACATTACAGTGGCGTTTACAGGCACAATCAAGCTTTGAGTGTCGTCAAGAGATTTTGACGTAACGTCTGAATCCGACCGCATATTTTTCGCAGACAAATGCTTTTTTAGTAGCTTGCCTAAATTGTTTTGGTCGATAAGATACGACATTTCAAGCCGGACGTGAAACATAGCACGCACTAAAAAACGGAAGACATCCTTCACTTTTGACAATTCCTTCCAAACATCAGATTCGTCTGAAGATTTCGATCTCAAAATCACGGTACACCCGTACATCGGATTACACCCTTCGAAATACAACAACGCCTTCGGCGTTTGTTTCATTCCGAAGCATGGGAGATCATGGTTTTTCAAATAGAATCTTGAACATCTACCTAAATGTGCTTGTAATAACTGATCAATTGATTGGACAATATCGCCTTCAGTGCTGCGTGCCACTCTTTCCATGACCGATTGCTTCACATTGACAACAACCGTGATTCCAGCTTCGAGCAACAACTCCTGGGCAATTCTTGAAACCGTGCACTGCACCAATACCACATCAGGACGTTTGGAAGTTATTCTTGTTACGAGATGCTTGTAAAATTCACGTTCTTGCCTTAAAACCGGATCTAAAGCGGATAGTCTCAACTGGACACGCTCATATTCCAAGGGTATTGCTAGCAGCAAAATAGCAGGGTTTAAAATATCCGTTCTCATGTGCTTATTTACAACATTATTTGTGAAGGCGACACCATTGATAATTTGCGATTCACGCCTGACACCATCGGGAATCTTCTTAATCTGGACATAATGCACTACATCCATGTTTACAGTCGGATTGGGGTTGATATAAAACGACGCGTGTTTCGCCAAGGGCACCAAAACTTCAGCCCACGCTAAATCCAACCCTTTCTCAAACAGTAACTGCCTCAAAAACGCCAAATCGTGTCTGGTATACATTTCCCGCAGCCACTGGCAAGCACGTTTATCGCACGATTCAAAAGACTTTGACTGAAAGTCCACATCTCTCCATCCCGACAGCGGTTGGTGCCACGGGTGGTTAAGATAAGTCCCGTTCCACGTAATGAAGTTTCGTAAATAATCTGCATTTATGCTGGTGAGACTCGAGTCATCAAAAGAAGGGTTGAACGGAGTGGAGTTCTTCGAGTGCTTACTAGCATCGGGTATATCCATGCTAGAAGATCGCGTATATTTTATAACTTCTTCGCCTTGATCGATTTCCACGTAACTCGACAAAGACATGACCGATTGCTCTGACAAGCTTTGTTCTTCATCGGAAAATATCAACGTATCTGTAGGAGCAGTAGAC
>ATSW01049931.1:0-21441 GCA_000444245.1 Botryllus schlosseri | reverse complement strand
GAAGCGTGACCTGGTACACGCTGAAACGCAGAGCTCACGGTAGTTTCCAATCATTGTATATATATCATTGTTTGAAACGAATGAACACAAAAATGAAATGATCTGAGGGTGATGAAACGACTTGTACCAGTCTTTAAATCAGATACCCATCTTGGCCTGGAGCATGTAAACAAGAGGCGTCATTGAATGATAATGTATTTATTACTATGTTCTATATCGTTTTATTGCTCAAAATCCTATCTTTTTGACATTTCCAAGCAAAGCCCGGCGAAGATCGTTCTTCCAGTATAAAAAATTTAGTGTCGGACGAGTGAATCATTGCGAGAATTATGACACTGCAAATTATACGATGCGAAATCATTTTCTGCCGAAAAGTATTCACTTCAGACTTAGGAGGCCGGCTTGGCTAAACGCTGCTCAAATTTGCGAAAAAGCATGGACGAAGAGGGACCAATGAACGTGACCTGCTTGTTTGAAGGGGAACAGATAATATGCAATGGTACTGTGTATGTGAAGAAAGAAGATCCTCTAACCTACACCGACGAATGGTTTTGGATATACCTAGGAATTTACGTATTTTTAGTATTAGTGGCAGGGCTTGTCAGTGGTTTGACGATGGGACTCTTATCGCTGGACATGATGAGTTTGAACGTATTAGCAACGGGTGGAAAGCCCCGCGAGCAGAAATACGCCAAGAAAATAGTCCCTCTAATCAAGAGACATCATCTGTTATTGGTTACGTTGTTGTTAACTAACGCTGTAGCGGTTGAGAGCATGCCGCTTTTTCTGGACCGTATATCAAACCCAATCACTGCAATCATTGTATCTGTTACGGCGGTGCTAATTTTCGGCGAAGTCGTCCCACAAGCTATATGCACTAGGTATGGGCTTGCTATTGGTGCGCATTTATCGTTCTTGGTAAAATTTTTGATGTTAATAACATTACCAATCTCATACCCGTTGTCTAAATTACTGGATTGTATCCTGGGTACAGAACACGGCACGTTCTTTCGTCGTGCTGAATTGAGTGTGCTGGTTGATTTGCATCAGCAAACTGATGATGAAAATGAAGAACCGTTATCAAAAGATGAAGCTATGATTATCAAAGGCGCTTTGTCCATGCGTGATAAGAAGGTGCAAGATATATGCACTCCGATTGATAAGGTGTATTCGTTAGATATTGCTGGCGTTATGGACGAACAAACGATGGAAGATATACTCAATTCTGGACATTCAAGAGTCCCGGTTTACGAAGGAGACAAGACCAATTTTCTAGGTGTTTTATTAGTGAAGAAGTTGATCAAACTTGATCCTGAAGAATGCATTCCAATCCAAACTATATTTGACAGCGAAGGTCGCGACCTACCCGCAATACAAGAAGATGTCCAACTTTTTGATCTATTAAATCAATTCCAAAATGGACGGAGTCACATGTGTAAAGTTATTGATAACTCCGGCAACAAAACCGGGATCATAACTTTAGAAGATGTGATCGAAGAGCTGATCCAGGAAGAGATTTTGGACGAAACTGATTTGGATGTAATGAAAAGATTGCAGATAGCCAAAGTCAAATCTGCTAGGAGGAAGTTATTGTCCGCGCGTGATGGGAGCTATTCTTTAAGTCCACAGCATCACCATACTGATGCAGCCTCTGACTCAGATACACAACCTTTGCTATCTTAGTCATTGTATTATATCTGTAAATGCGTACCTCTATTCATTGTTAACACTCGTATTACTATACAGTCTTGCTCTGCTTCAAATCATGTTTGTATATTTATATATGCTTCTTCCTATTTGAATACACCTACTGATGTCAGATTAAAATAATATGATGCTTGCTTGCACTAATAGTAAACAGCATTAGGAATTTCTCTATCACCAGTAGTAGGCTATACATTAGGGCTGTCCAAAAATAACTCTTATTTTCCGGCTACTGCTACTTATAATATCGTTATGTTGTCTATAAATAAATGCACACCAAATTCGGCACGATTTCAACCCCATCGCAGTTCGCGGTGCTCAACGATAAGAGAAAATTTTTCACTATTGAGTTCAAATAAAAAAAATTTAATATTTTACTTATTACCGAATGAATAGTAAAAACTACCCAAAATAGATCAATAGAACTCAAATCACATCATTTTTTCACATTCAAATTTTACTCCAATAACTTTGCTTTCAAGTGTTAGAGAATTACGCCAAATTTGTTATGCATCGTTACTTTTAGACAGTGACCACAATGTGGTATCTGGTAGAATTGGATGTTTTCATCAATGAATCCCAAATGCTTCCACTGGTTTGGTGTACAGTTTTTTTGGCAACCCAACATTTTATCGAATAGCAGTAAAATTTGAAGAGATATTTTTGAATAGCCCCAGTATTCATAGTAGCTACAGTGTCAATTTCTTGCTGCTGTAGAAAATGATGAAATGAATCTGCACATACCACAGCAGCAGGTATTTTAGAAACAATGCTGCATCTTTTGTAAGTGCACAAAGTCAGTAACAAACATCAGTAATGTCTGATTTGCAAAATGTATTTCGTATTTGGAGAGATGAAAAATTTATCAAACTCCAAAATTAATAATCAATGCAGTTGTCGGAGTGTCCGAACATATCCTCTTTGGCAATTACGAGCTAAAATCAATGCAGTCAACTAAAAAGTTCCACTAAAACATTACCGTGTTGGGTAATATCACTCCTTTAAAAAAAATCCACATTGATTGGACTCGCTTCCCACTGCATTGGTTGAAACACGTTGGCAACAACATAAAGTTCGCAGCTGTTTATAGCAATGTACTAGTTATTATCCAAGAACTGATAAGATAGCGCTATTGCTCCTATTGAAACACGGAGGTAGCGCTTGTAGAAGTTGAAAAATTCGATGTCATATTAGTGCAGTTCAAATTAGTAAATCATGATATGAAACATGCCACAATGCACGCTGATATTGCACGGACAAGAACGGTCTTCATCTCATTCCTCAATCTGTGCCGCCGTGTACTGCGTGCGACGTTACGCAGCACAGTTGAGATAAATTCAAATAATTTAACGCGCCGAAATTTCAAGTGTTCTAATCCACATAGAAATCATATGCAATCGTTGTCATGTTATCCCGAATATTGCATTTGTGACGAAGTAACCCGGGCAATAGTGGGCATACTGATAGTCTATAACATCGATAGGTGCTGAGTGACTCCGAACATCTACCTTCAAGTGCATTAGTGAATTAGCCATGTTACTGCATATGTCATCTTTCTGCCTCCTTTTCCCTGCTATTATTTGGCACCACCGTGGCCTTTTCCGCATTTATTTCACCATAGGACAGGCTACCGTCATTGTTGGTGTCGAAACTTGCTAAATAATTCCGTGCCTGATCACCATACTTGATTTCGAGTTCATCCCGAGACAGTGAATTATCATGATTTGCATCAATGGATTGGAAATTTTCCTTTAATTCGGAGAGAGTATCTGTACTTGATTCGTTGACACCAGTATCTCTGTTTTTAGTATCGTGATATGGTCCTGGTGAAGTATCCTTGTCAGGATGAGCCGTAACTACTTCTGAATGATTTTCAGTATCACCACCTTCTGCTTTAGCAGGCACCAACTCCTTTTCTCCATGGGATAGAGTTTCATCAACGACTGTAGTTTTTGTAGGTCTTCTCCTATTCTGTTTCAAAGAATCTGTATTATATCTCCTCAGAGATTCAACTTTCCTATCCAAAACAGTGATATTTTTGGACGTAATCTGCATAGACGTATTGAAATGTTCCATTTTTTCCTCAACAGACTGCTTCAACATATTTATTAAATTAAGTTGTTTGGCATTATCGGATGACAATTCAGTCTGCAGTGAATCGACACTGCCTTGTACCTTTGAAAACGAAGCACTCAAAAGTTCTTGAGCAGTTTTGGATTGAGAAGACTTCTGTTTCAAAGTGTCAATCATGGATTCAATCTTTTCAACTTTCGTTTTAATGATACCGGATTCAGACTCAACTTCTTGTAATTTCTTTAATGGTACCTTAACCTGATCTTCAAATTTTTCAGTGAGAATTCCTAGCCGTTCAGCCAAGCTTTTAACACCGGACTCTCCATCTTTAACAGCGTTGATATCCTTGGTTAATTCAAACAAAGATTTTTTCATATCATCCAACGAGGCAGGTTGTTCCGCATGCCATGTTTCCAATTTAGCGACATGGTCTTTTAATTTATCTACATCAGTTTTAAGTTGAACCTGCATCCACACGATACCGATACACGCGGTGATACATGCAGCTACAAGTGACAAAAAGCATATTGGGAGACATATGCGAATTAGTTTTCTGAGAGTACATCCACATCCTCCAGGCGACGACCTGCTGATACGCTTCGCAGCTGGATTATAATAATTTGGGGGCATATAGGTGTCTGCTGTCGGCGATGACAGACTCGAGTTCAGAGAGTCGTATTCGAAGGTGCCGTCTAAAGCGTCTTTCTTGATTCTATTCCCGATGAGTGCGTCCAATTCGCGACGCTTTTTCATTCTCTTCTGGGACGGCAAAGCACCACCCAGGTCTACTCGTACTGTAGGGTAATCCAGCTTGATATATCACTAGAACATCATCTAAATCACTGAAACCCGCAATACAATCGTTAATGCGACATTCATATTGTACATCAGTTGAAATCACAAAAGTATGTAATCTTGTAATCTTACAACTCTTGGAGACAGACTTGGACAACTAGATGTGAAATGGTCTTATGATCCAATTTGAATTCTAATTTCTGGGCTTCCTGAAAATGCTAGAGGAGAGCTGTATAGCGCAAAACGAGACAAGCTTGCTGTACAGACATTTGCCGTTCTCGTGGTCATAAGAACGAGCCATGATTTGATATCAACGGAACTTGAATTCAGTGTCCAAGTTTTTTGCGAATTCAGCAACTCTGGTTCTAATCTAAAAAACTGTGTAGCCATCATTCTAATTTTAATCTAATTCGGAAAAAACTGTAATTCAACTCTAATGTAATTTGGAAAAGCTGAAAATTTTCTAGTTGTCATGTCTGCTTCGAGATATAAAACTTCAAGATACAATTGAATTATACATTCATATTGAAATAAACCGTCGGTGATACGATTCTTGATATGCAATCTTCTTTACAATTCTCTACCATTAGCTGTCGAGCCGATTGTCAGCCGAAAATATTCAAGCTATTTCAATATGAATATACTATTCAATTGTATATACGGTAGGTGCACATTAGGATTGTAAAACTTTTATAAATATTAGGCCTATACAATGAACCTCATTAGAGCTATTCACTGCCCAGACATATATCTCTATTCATTTTTGCTGCGCCTTAAAATAACGTTACGGAACAGGAGACTGTTTTCCAGTCAATAAGGAACGCTTAACAATTCTGACAATGCCATCTAATGAACCATCAGTTCTGTTTTGGACTGTGAGCATTAGAAATTATGATTGTTTTAGAGATAGTTCGAAAACAGTACACAAAAAGATTATAATGCATCATGAGCATATGCAAGCTTCTAAAACTTCTGCAAGAGATCAAACAAAGCACAGCCTAGCACGCCATTTGATATAGCTGCAACTCAAAGCATTAAGATATACATCAGATGAAGATAGCAAATATTCAAAATAAATATTCACAGTGTAATGGCAAATGGCAATTACTAATTATTTGTTATTGACTGGTTGTTCTCGACCTTTGAAAGACTATCTCCTCAATTCATCCATAAAATGTCTGCAATCCTGCTTCATAAACTGCCAACACCAATGTCCATCAGGGCTAGCGTCTCTCAGGGTTCAAGTCATTGTTGAGAACTCATGATCAAGATGAATCAGATGACATCGTCATCCTAATATTACTCGGCAATACGAGATGACCGATCTCGAGTTCAAGTTACATCACACTGTATAATGCTTGTGGACTTGCCAAAGGCACTGGTTTTTAGAGAAATAATCGGTATTGTAAGGCAGAATGATTAGAGCCCGACCGCTTATCGGCTCAACGATAATATCGAGTCAATATTACACTTTCACAGAAGTATCGGTATCGGCCATTTGCAGAAGAAAATAATCTCTAAAAATGATCATCTCGTAGCGCCAATCCTGAATGACCCTTGATCTTGTCAATGAAAGTTTATTATCATAAATCCACAGAGAACGATACTCCACAGGAACAGTTTACTGTAGATTGAGGGTTTCCCACAACGCGGAAAGCAGCTTTGATCAGCTCGATTTCGTAATCAATTTTCGAGCCTTTAATCAGTTCGAAGGAATCAACATCAGTCACAACCGACACTCCGTCGCGGCTAAATATCAAATCGTCCTCTCCCTTTTCTTTATCCAGCTCAAATTTGTACGAAAATCCAGAGCAACCACCGCCTTCGACCGATATACGTAAAAATTCTTCATCGCTTGAAAACTTCTTCAAGTGCTTTACACAAGAATCCGTTAACGATAAGCCAGTTTCATTTTTGGCCACATCTTCCGTCTTGGTGGAGAATGCGGAATATCGTATAGTCGGAGTTATAATGCGATCCAAACCGGCAAATCTTCTGAGCAGGTTTGCACCAATTCTGCTCGCTATTATGTTACTCATCACGTGATTCTACACACTAGAAACATCAAATACACTAACATTTATTTAGAAACTGTAAAATTCAATATTGACTTTCAAGATATAAGCAATAATTGAGATTATCAAGGTAAGCCAGTTCAGTTATCGTGAGCGACCTAATTAATACTAGTTTGCGATTGAGATTACCCGATCACAACAATAAGGCATATATATATATTTCGCCCACCAAAACATGCCACTTTAATTTCGTTGCTTTTTATGTCATTTTTCTATGCCCCATTAATAACCGGGTTGGAATCCCGGTACGTTTAGCGTAATATCTTTGGTGTGCCAAGACGGTTCTCAGCGTCACACCTGTGTGTAGTCAGTAGAATCCTTGGTGTGCACGAGACACCGATTCCATATTGGATTAATGGTATATTTTCAAGGCGGGTATTTGACTGAAAAGACTATTCCTAGTCCTTTCTGTATCTTCTCATTATCTCACAATCCTATTTTCTAGCTACTCCATAGGCCGTGTCACAAACATTAATAGCTCTCACATCATTACATCATTTCTGAGTATATAGTACTATACCAGTATGAATATACCATCCAAGAGTAAAATTCGACTTGCCGTCACCATAAATATTCATTTATAAGTGAAACTGGGCTAGGTGCAGTCTTTTTTGCAAGTTTGAAGATGTCTGTATACCCTGTTTATGCTGTAAATTCTTATCGACCACTATTTTACGCCGTGATCATTCGACTCTATAAAATATATGAAAGAAAACATTAATTTAGTGATTTATACAAACAATCTCCACAAAACACGTTAGTGCACGAAATCGCCTTCATAAGTTCATATGCAACTGCTTGAAAAATAACGTGCATACGTGAATTTCAAGGAAACTGCACGCTGTGGTTTCTGTGAAGTTACGTAATTGTTCAATTTATCAGAAATGAAGGCAGCAAAAATTTCGGAGGCCAACCGTACTATAGGCAATCGCAATCAAGTAAATATGTCAGGGATAACGCACTATAAAGTATGGCAATCCTAATCTAAGCAAGGTATAAAAATATAAATGCACTGCGCTCGAAATATCAGATCTCTCCGAACAGAGAACCAAAAACAACAACAGGCGCATTTTGAGGTCACCTGCTCTCAGCGAATCGTACCATGAATTTAGCACAATGATCGCAATCGCAACACACAAAGCCACCTACTGGCTGCAGCGAAGGCAAAAGAGATAAGCGATCTGTGAATGGGTTAAACTCCATTATCAATCGTTAATCGTGTGGATTAATAGTCGCATGAATAACTCAATTTTTGTATCACTACGATTCATATTATACATAGGCAACTCTTTGTTGGTGAACTCTGCCGCCATATTCGTGACAATGTCAGTAGTTTCAGGAATAGCTTCGTAAAGGTGATGGTGCAAAAGAGGTTTGTTTTGTTTGCATTTCACGCGTCAGTAATTCTATATTTTCCACCTCCCATTTATTCAACAAAAGAAATAAAAGCATTGACTCAGTGTGTAATCGTTGGATGAGTCGATGAAGGCAGTTTGATTTTGTTTTTAATCTGTCAACCAGTAGGCTATATTAGTCTTGCGTTGCAGTAGGCCTATACTCTGATTCAAAGAGTATATGATATTTGCGGTATGACAAGAAATAATTGTATCTGCAGTTGACTACGTTGGGTGGGCAGATACGATTTATTATAAAATGTATATGCAGTCAAATAATGCTTCTCAATGTGTGTAGAGTATTGAAATTACCGTACAGCACCATGCAGATGATGGTCTGCTTATGAACCTACTTTGGAATTGCTTGATTGAGTCAGTCTTGTACCATGCAGTTATTCCAATCAATACTTTTTCATAGCACATATAGCATGTAACTATATAATTCCCTGGAGAATAACAAGCTTTATTGGCCCTCGTTAAAAATGGCCACAGCAATAGTTACCCTCCCGGATAACTTTGACGACCACATCATGGCGTTGGAAGGAATCAAACTAATGCTCAACAACGGTTTCAAAGAATCGGGAGACCTCTTCAAGAAATATAAATCCAGCAGCCCGCTAATGAGCGCCGGATCGAGCTTTTCCACGTTTTTAAATGGCATGATGTCCTTTGAGGATGAAAAACTGAATCTAGCTGTGAACGAATTGAAGGCGACACAGAAACTATGCACTCCTGCGGATGACACTTTATCTTCAATAAAATTGAAAATCACTAAAAAATCTTCACACAAACCGCAAGTACCGCCTTGGATAATATTGCAGAATAAGATTATCATCGCAGACTGTCATTTGTACCTAGCGATGATATCGTTCATACAGCAAGAAATTACGGGGTATATAAAAGGTGGTTGGACTTTACGAAAAGCTTGGAAAATCTACGAGAAGATGTACGATCTTATTGAATCACTGCATAAAATTGCTTACGAAGAGAAACATGTAGACAAAAGTTCCAGGAACAACGTCAACTTGAAATTGAGAGAACAAGCCTTAAGTATACCGTACGATATTCTGGAGCGACTTCGTGGCTCTGTGTGCTTCGGGTATGGATTGTTTAACCTCTGCGTGTCGCTTATACCTCAAAAACTTTTGAGGGTGGTTAACATGATTGGATTTCATGGAGATCGCCAAATAGGTTTGACTGCTTTAACCAGTGCCAGCAATAGTAAAGATATGAAAGCGCCATTGGCTATGCTCGCGTTACTATGGTATCACACTGTCGTACGTCCTTTTTTCGCTATCGATGGAGACAAACCAGACTGTGGTATCCCCGCGGCTGAAGAGATAATGGCCGAACATGAACAATTCTATGCTCAGTCTAGTTTGGTGTTGTTTTTCAAAGGTAGAATACAGAGGTGTAAACGAAACATCGAAGGCGCCTTGATATCGTTCGAAAATTCGTACAATGCCAGCGAAGAGCAAAGAGAAATCCAACTGATGTGCGCTTATGAGATAGGATGGTGTTGCTTGATGGAATTAAATTGGAATAAAGCGCTCGTATACTTCTCCATGTTAAGACGCGAGTCGAAATGGTCAACCTGTTACTACACATACCTAACCGCGTTAACTTGCGGGCTTGCCGGAAATAAAATCGAGTGCCTTGAATTATTTGCGGAAGTGCCAAAGGCCATGAAGAGAAAGACTAACCAATTGGAAATATACATCGTCCGGAAAGCGAGCATGATGGTAAAAACTCCAATGACGTACGAATATCTTCTGATATTTATTCTGGAGCTGCTGTACCTTTGGAGTGCGTTTCCGAATTGTACGATTGAGTCTCTCGACAATATGGTGGTGGAATGTAGCAAAGCGTCAAGCGCTAACATCCAAGGATTGAAGAATTTGATACTAGGCGGTATTTACAAAAGCCTTGGAAAGACAGAAGTGTCGTTAAATCATTTCCGTACCGCGACCACCGTCTCTGAAAGAGATTATGAAGACGGCCACATCGCGCCATATGCATGTTACGAGATGGCGACAGTCCTCATGGAAAATCCCGATACAAAAGCACAAGGTTTAGAGTTATTCAAACATGCCAAAGACGGATACGAAGGTTACGATTTTGAGAACAGGCTGCAAATGAGAATTCACGCCACTGAGCATCGTCTGAAAGAGCATTGACGTCACTACGATTCAAAATGCTGATTCGTTTTGTAACATTCCATTTATATAGACCGAACGATGGCTCTATGCGACACTGTTATCACATGAGAGACGCAGCCAAAAATTTGTTCCAACCGATGCACGCATCCTAAGCTGTTTTAGATTTTACCAATTTCACTCAGATATTACACTTTTATCGAGGATTACTTTAGCTCTGTTTCAATGCAAATATTTTCTTGAACTATCCTAAATGTGATAAACTGTATTCTACTTTTTGGCAACGAGGCTAGTTTACCATATTGGAATGGTAGACTGTGCAATCAATCTTACACCCGAATTTATGCTTTAATATTGCTTTTCGTGTTTCATACTGGGTTATATCATCTGTGAAAGCGGTTTTACATGTGCTAAATAACCCATTAAGAGTTGGGCCTATTTGTGATCGATTGTATTGCTGGACTGTCTCTTTAACTAAGTTCATAGCACTGTACTGCAAATGCACATTAATCTTTCCAGTTCCGTCTGTATGTTGGAGTTTTTTTGCATATTTGGCTGCCTTCAGTTATATTTTTGTCATCACCAGAAGTAATCACCTTTAAAAGTGATTCAGAGTTACGCCAAAACTATACTTACCACCTTTTGTAGGCGAAATTGCTTACGGATTTTGAAAAGTTGACGAGCAATTTTGCCTACAAAACTGCTCAAGTAGATGTGGAAGTAGCCTTAAATATAACGGCTTGAGTACGTGGTGCAAGTATGCATAAACTACTTATGTGCAACTGAAAAATTATTGAAAACTTGATTACTGACAACCTCTTGTCATCACACACTGATAAATCTCACAAGTAGCTTTAAAATTATGTTCACTAGAACGAGAACATGATTGTTCCTAGTTTATAGATTTTGTAGACCATATAACATCTCTTAGTGATCTTGTATATGTAGGCTATATTAGGGCTGTTAAAAAATAAGTTTTTTTTTCAAATTTTACTGGCTATTTGATAAAATCGATGCACACCAATTTTGGCTCGATTCCAATCCGTAGAAGCAGAGTTACTGGAGCACAAAATTTCGGATAATTGGAAAAAATAGTATTTAAGGTGGCAAATTCTTTAATTATGTACTATAGTTCTACCCACCGTCAATACTATAATTTGAAATCTTCAACTTTGAACATCAATAACTTCGCTTCTACGGATTGGAGTTGTTTAGATTTGTTGTGCATCGTTTTTCAGACATCCCAACAATTTTACGGGTAGCCAGCGAAATTTGAAATTCTATATTGATTTTTATTGATTAAATCCAAAATATTCTACTACAATAACTTCACTTCCAGTGGTTGGAATTGAGTAAAAATTGGTGTGCAGCGTTTTTTTTAGGTAATCTAACAATTTTAGCCAGTGGCCAGTAGCACTAATCACTGCAATGTCCTTATGCATGTAGCCTAAAATTTCATCCTAAGGATCAAACACCACGTTGGCTAAATGGCTATGCATTTTGTGGTCGTGATTAGCAGTATTGGTCATCACATGCATTTTCTCAACCGAATGTATTATCGCCCAAGTATTTACAGCAACTCTCAATCTTGTTTATGAGATTTTGTATTGCAAGCTACTCCTATATCTACCCACTGAAATCAGTCATTCCCTCACCAGACCTCGATAGTCCTATTCTACAGGTATTTCTCAGAGTGACACAAACTGCTAACACTGCCTTGACATTGTTGATGTATTATATCTGTTATCCACTAATTGCACGAAATCTGTGCTAATGCTGCAGGTCATAGCTTGTGGTCATAGGGCAGCCTAACGGCCCAGATTTTCATGAGCCACCCCTGTAAACATGTACTTGATGATGCAACATAATTAATTTGCTGTACGCTGTAAAAGGGGTGTGAATATTGATATTGAACTATCCGAATTGGCTTCGTGTGTTCCACAGAGCGTAACGCTTATTCAGTTTGTAATTTACTATCCCAGAACGTCTTCATATTGAGCTTGTACTGTGATGTCATACATTCTTTAATGGGATCGGTGATAGTCGTACTACTGGAAGGCTGCTAACGCACAGTTGGCGTGTTCGAACATAAGTTTTCAATTGCGAATTGCGCAGTTGAAACGGTTTTAGTCACTGTGGTATCTTTGTGCGTGTGTGCAATTTTATTCGATCCGAATAAGCTGGTGTTCGGATACTTGTATGGTATGCATGACATGGTGTTTTGTTTCATTGTATGGAATAAATTCGTTTTCTCTAATTGAGGAAGTAAAGGCGTTTGGTTTGGTCATAGTTCTTGATGAATAGCTAGGCATTCAGTACGCAGTGAAACCTTTTGCCAGTGAAGCTGAGCACTGAGCAGAAATAAGAGACATTTGTTGCAGTGAATTTTAGTGTAGACAATGAGCAGCTTGAAAAAACGTGAAACCGGTAACGTATTGATGTACATTCTAGTCAAAATCCATCTTGAAGGCCGAAAAAAATGACCGATGATCAACCGCAGTGAAGGCTTTGCGGTTACAGTATTCTTCAAACTACAGAATTACAACCTATGGCATTTGATCATTATCATCAGCGATAGGTTTGCAACCGCAAGAATTCTGCCATTGATGAACATTTGTTGGATAATCCTGTTTGCGTGAAAAATTATCAGCTGAAATATTTGGGTTGATTTCAATATGAATATTATATGCATTACTATAAGACATCACATTTCAAAATGATCACGAATCTTATACAGACAGCATCAGAATAACCCATTCCTCGACACATATAAAGAACCCATATTCTCGAACATCCTGTATTTACATTCAACACAAGAGCAGAGTTACATCGTAGAAAACGCTTCCAGCAAGGAATACCACATAACGCCTTCATCTCAGGCAACAGCCTTTCATCGAAAAGTCAACAGCGGGCGACTTAACACCATAACAGACAGTAATGCTTCCGGGAAGTAACGTTAAAACTAACTAGTCACGGGCCTATGGTTCTTATTTAGCACCATCCGTTTCCATTGGCACTGTCTCGCAAGCTTGAACTTTACTGGCGTCCGCGTCGCCCCGCTTTGGCAGCCTCTGGGGTCCGTACAAAAGTAAATAAGCGACGTGCCAATCGCCGCCGCCGGAAAGTTTCAAGATTTCTTCCGTCGTCTGAGGCGATACAGTGTCGTCATCGCATTTCAGCCATTCGTCTGTCAAGATGCAAGGAAGCATTTAACAAACTTGTGACTCGGAGCAAAATTTCAAGTCATCAGGTAATCGGCGTTGGAAAAAAATCACTGTATCTTGCATATGTTCGAATTGTTCGCGAAGCCCTGGTGTAACCCGCGAGAGCGACCAATCATTCCGTGATCGTACGTTTTACTGAGCCTACATTGTTCTCTCACAAATAAATTCATCGCAAACGAAGTCATCAGAGCTTACAGGTTTCGTTGTCGTAAACTAGTAGTGAATATCTATCTCTGTTTTTATCTTAACCAAACATCTTGTTTTACGCAAATTGAATTCGAATATAGTTATATACTCGCAAACACTGGCGCAGGCTTGAATGTATCGCATGAATATGTAAATGGGGGAATGTATTGCATCTTATCAATTCGTTTCTCTATTCCATATTCTTTATTTTTGCCGGTAAGTTTAAACTGAGGCTGAGGCTATGCAACTACTTACGTAGTTAACAGTTCTTAGTAGATGTGAGCGAATCAAACGCCTTCTTGCGTGTATATTCAAGAACTCTTTATTTGTTCATTGGTTCAAAATCAATAACCATAATATCTGTGTTTCAAACAGCTGGCAAAATGCAATGACATAATCATGCCTCATACTTCGAAAAGGCAACTTGACTTGACTTGACTCGAGTCACCTCCAAAAATCACTAGGCTCGACTTAACTCGAGCCAAAATGTGCAATGACTCGAAGGTAGTGATTCTATCCCACCACTGCATTTTGCATGAATCAAACCAAGTCATATGACTCAAGACTAGGACGGCCCGACGAAGGATAAGAAAGACATTTCCCCGTAACTCCGAAGAATAGTAAGGCCACCACATGATTGGTATTTCGTGTATCAGTCCTGATACTTGGAAAATAGGGCCAGAAACTGTTAAGACTGAGGAAAATTACGATATTATGAATGGAAGCCATTCTATATCACATTATGACAACGACGTACATCGATGACGATTTCACAGAAACGTTGTGTCTAGCATCTCATCTCGAAAGATATCACAAAAACTTACCCCCCGATTTTCGGACCCATCCGACATAATGTCCCGATGAGCTAGAACGGCCTTGATGCGTAATTATCCCCTGAAGTTCATAATAGCCGCTGTTTGAGGAGCCGGGATCTAAAAACGAAACAGGAAAACGGTGGTAGTGAAGTTATTGAAGTTGAAAATTTTGGATTCGCAAAAATAGCATGTACGGTGGGTAATACCAGAATCATGAATGAAGAAAAACTCTACAAACTTCACGTCTACAACTTAGAATTGCGTCAAATTTGTCTCCATCGTTTTTGTAGATAACTTGACAATTTCGTGGGGTTGACAGTGAAATGTGAAAAAAAACTTTTTTCACAAATTCAACATCTTCAAACTCCCGTGCGTTCACATCAACCAGTTGGAACGGGGCCAAATTTGACATGCAGCGAATTTTTAGGCCAATCGCCTGCTGATACAAACAGGGTAGCTGCGAAATGTTTGCTAATGAAACGGTCAAATGAAACAAATAGGTTGACATGGTGATATGCTCAACGTACCGCAATGTCTTAACTGATTTTACGAAATGCCGAAACACATGACAACAAAGTTTGCATTTATGTGCGTGAGCTTCCAAGAGAGGTCAGCCGGCAGTCAAATGGCAAACCGTTTTGCGTCTTGTGCAGTCGATCCGTGAACCGTGACAGGCCTTTTATAACGGACAACAAATTTTAAATATTCGTACCATAATGCGTATTCTGTAACTGCCGGTACAGATTGAAATAAAGCTTTTTAATGAAATTATCTGTCATTTTTTTAATTCAGAGAAGTTTTTTCAGGCCAAGCTTAAATACACGAAGGCAAAGTTTTGCCAAAATTTAGTTTTTTAGCGTCAAATTTTTTTATATTTTAGTGCAAAGTCTTCCGTTTCTAAGGTAGAAAAAATCGCCCTAGTCATTACATATTAAGGTAATGTGATGGTTGAGCTTGTTTTTGCTATGAAAATGTCTCAATTGGTGGTATGGCAGTGTAGGGAAAAAAGAAAACTCAATATCAAGATTAGCTAATTACTGTACTAGTACTTACATTAAATTTGAACTTATTGCTTAACTAAAGTAATTAAAATTAAAGATGATACATTTATTCAAATTCGTTCATGGCCCGCAGGTTGGGAACCCCCTGACCCAGAACCTAACAAACGTGTCAAAAGCAACCGGACCTACCGTCAGGAAATTCGAAAGGCTCGCATTCGACATCTTCGGTTGTCGTTTTTTGAGTGGCCTTGGGCGGGGCGTCTTTCATCTTCATGGCCGCCTTCTCTTCGTTCTTTCTCTCCTCTTCCGCCATGAATTTCTCTCGCATCGGCTTCAGCTTTTGCTGTAACTCGTTCGTGCAAAGTTCGTACATGTCGAAACGCATGGGAAATACGACGTTCTGAAAATGCGGAGATTTAGGGATTGTTGACACAGGTCGGGCAAAAAAATATCAACTTTTCCAAATTCAATCAGAATTATAGCTACACAGTTATTTTATCAAATTAGACTAGAATTAGAATTATATCCTATTCCATGATAAGTGCAATTAATTTTTTTTGTCGTTTGCTTCTTAATGGGTATGTGAACATGTTTTTACTCCGTTTTGTCTGAAACCAAAAGCTGTAACCTAGAGACAGTACTTGGAAAACGGCGAAATGTGGGCATGTTTGTCAGGGTAGTAATGACTCGAGTCACGATTTTCTGATGACTCGACTTGACTCGAGTCATTTTCTTAAAATACATTGACTCGACTATGACTCGAGTGATCGCGCATGACTCGAGACTCAGACGGCCAAGGCCGACATTTCATTGTCATTTCGAAGAATAGTGAAGGAACCACACTATTGGGATTTCGTCTATTGGTACTGGTACTTAAAATGCGACCAGAAACTGCTAAAAGTGAGGAAAATTAGTAGGCCTATATTATAAATAAGCGAAATATTCGATATCACCGAACAGAGTTATAAAAGTGGGTTTTACAGGACTTTAACTGGAAACTGAGCAGTCAATACAATGACTCGAGTCATAATACCATGACTCGGACTCGACCCTCAGCTCTCTGACTTGGACTCTGACTTGACTCGGAATTGTATTGAAAATGACGCGACTTGACTCGAGTCAAAACTACAAAAGTGAGATAGACTTGTGACTCGGAGAATAACTTTTTTCCGGATTCCGGGGATTTCCTGATTAGATTGTAAGGTTGCCCAAAAAAACGCTGCACGCCAAATTTGGCGCGATTCAACTGGTTTTAAATCGTTTTTGTAGACAGCTCAACAATTTCATGGGGTAAACTGTAGAATTTCAGTAAGAAAATTTTAAACTCCTGTCCACCAGTTAGAATCGAACCAAATTTATGGTGCAGTGTTTTTAGGAAACCCAACAATTTCATTAGTGAATCCCCAGAATCCGAAAAAGTTATTTTTTAACAACACTACCGCTCACCTTCAAGATCTTCGCGTTAACCTTTTCTTTCTCCTTGTAGAAAAACCGAACCATCTGCACGCACAGATACGCGGGCAACCGTTTCACTTTGCTCTGCATCCGTAAAAGCGCATTGACGACAAACTCCCGCCCGAAATCAAAGTCTCGCTCACCGTTCGTTGATATTCCGCGTCGCGCTCCAAAGTGGGCGACCTTTTCGATATGGTTTCGCTGAACTTGGAGTTGATCCCCGTCATCATGTATTTGGTTTCGGCGGTGATGAAGCAGTTGATCTGCAGGGAGGTTTCCGCGAACGTGGACGCCGGCTCCTCCAGGGCCAGCTCGTCCTTGCATTTCATACTGGACGATAAAGCGATACGTTTCGTCAAACTTTACTGGCAGCCTCATGACATTGTTAACTCAACTAATACGCGCGTTTGATGTAACTCTGGGAGTTGTACAACGAGATACCAGAATCTTATCATTAAGGCGATTTTTTTTACCTAAAAAAACGGAAGATTTTGACCTTGAAAAAATCAATTTTGACAAAACTTTGACCTCGTGTATGCAAATTAGGTGATTTCTGGTTGGAACTGTCTGTCCTTGCGAAGAAGTTTGTCCCGAAAAAACGTTTCGACTTGAAAACTGACTAATTTTTACATTAAAAAACTTTATTTTAACGAAATCTGGACCTATGAAGAATAATTAAAATTTGGTGCAGTACAACAAAAGATACTTTCCTACATTCTCGGGTAGAACGTGTCTGTCCTTACTAAGTAACTTGCCGAGAATGGAGAAAGAACGTTTAACAGCAGCAGTTGTTGGCTGGCAACACTGACGTTGTCCGTACACTGCTGGTGACAAACCGTGTTGCTTCATTCTGACAATGTTGCTCACATCACAATTTTTCATCATGCGCTTCTTGATACAAGAACCAATGCCCAAGCTGTCTTGCTTCAGTTAGGATATAGCGATACGTTGAGCATAGCACCACACCATGTCAACCTATTTGTTTCATTTGACCGTTTACGATTCACAATGAGCAGACAATGGGCGGCTAACAACGGTAGCACTATAAAGCAGGCTACAAGCCGTAAAATGTCAAATGATTAGTTCACCGACAGTGCAAACATCTACGATACCAACGGAATGCAGGTTGCAAAAAATATTTGACAATATTTTGACGTAACGCTACAAGTTTGACAAAATTTTTACTTATTCTGACATGTCAAAAAAAATCGCCCTAATTATCATATAACCCACGGGGACATGCAGGAAACTTGGAAAAAATGTTTTATACCCAAAACATCATGATTTCGCAAATTTCATCGTATAGCTAATAAAATTTGAAGAAAAAAGTTATTTTTGAACAACTCTAATATGCATTGACATATTAATGGCATAATGTCAGCGTCTACAGAAAAATATCATACATTACGTAATGCATACATAAATACAACTATCAATACAGCAATCAAAAAAGTGTGTAAAATATTCAATTTTCAATTTGATCAATTTCAAGCAATCAGTAAATAAATGAATTCCACGATACGCGATCCTCAGCCGAAATCAAGGATATGAAACTCAACTGGAAGTACAGATGGCCGCTAATTTCACCATAAAGTTTGTATTCAAGACAAGTCCCACAAACAAAAAATGAAAAATCGCTCGAAAACTAGCCGATGATGAATCCCCAATTCAAAGAAATCGCAACCAATTTGAAGATTACGAGCATCAGGTCTGAAGGGTTTAATACCTGCCTATCGAGCAAGCTGTCGATGATCAATTTCAAATATATAACACTTACGTGACTTCAAAATCAACACCGAACAGCTGTTCCACCAAATCTTTCCTTCGCCTGCCGGCAGGAGAGTCTATCGCTTTTAAATTTGTTTGCAATATCCTCATGAATTCCAAAAAGCATTCGTTGGCGTCCTGAATCGGAAAAGGCCTACATTTGTACCTAGACATTTATTCTCATACTTCGAAATGAACTGATTTTTTGTTGGATTTCTTTCCCATTCGGAATTAAATTCAATTTCCAAAGTTTTACGAATTTAGAAGTTCTAAATCTAATCCAATTTGAGAAAAAATCTGTATAGCTATCATTCTAATTCTAATCAAATCCGGAAAAGCTAAGTATTTTCTATGTTTACAGTGCAAATACGTATACGGTAGGCTGGTTGTAGTAATGCAGGGTAACCAAATCACAAGTCACTCTTCTCACTTTTATAGCCTCGACTCGAGTCAAGTCAAAGTCAGCTGTTAGAGGGTCGAGTGTTTCGACTCGAGTCCAAGTCATAATGATCACTGTTCCGGTTCAACCCACTTTTTCAACTCTGCTCGAGTGATATAGGATGGCTCGCATTCGTAATATAGTAATTTTCTTCAGTTTTAACACTTTCTGACCCCGATTTCCAAGTATCATGACTGATAGACGAAATACCAATCACGTGGTAGTTTCGCTGTTCTCCGAAGTTCACAACGAAACGTAGGTCCAGGCCGTCCTAGTGTCGAGTCAAACGACTTGGTTCGAGTCACGCAAAATGACTCGAGTACAAGTCATTACAACCCTGTCGCAATATCACATCGCACGGTCAACGGTAGCGTTATAAAGGAAATCTAGACGCAATGACATGAATAGCAATTTCGCATGCCGGTACAAGAGAATTTGAACATAACTTTAACACGCCCGGTCGATTACTCACAATTAAAAACGGCATACCTGTTGTACGAAATGGCCCTCGTTATTTTTCTCGTTGAACTGCGGGTAGTGCATACGCAGCAATTGAACTAATACGAACGGCGTGATTTCCGCCTGCCTCTTCTCGTCCATTTGCAGAAACAACTCCTTCAAGCTCGAGGTTATGGCTCCCGATAAATCGCCATCGTTTGTGTTCATGTTACTCGCTTGGTATCTAGACAGAGGCGGTCGAAGCAGTCAGCCTTGCTGGATATTGTAACGACCAGACTCGTGAATTTTTGGGGACTCGAATCAGGGTTGTGATGGCTCGAGTCACCTTATTCGATGACTCGAGTCATTTTTTCAAATCCATTGAATAGTATATTCATATTGAAATGAACCCGAATATTTTCGGCTGACGCTCGTCAGGGGTAATCGTCAGCTGACTCGAGTCATTTTTTCAAATCCATTGAATAGTATATTCATATTGAAATGAACCCGGATATTTTCGGCTGACACTCGTCAGGGGTAATCGTCAGCTGACTCGAGTCATTTTTTCAAATACATTGAATATACTATTCAATTGTATACTGAAGTTCTGTACCTCCAAGAAGCCCTTTTCAAATCCGTAAAATGGCTCGAGTCATTGGGCATAACTCGAACCAAGTCATACGACTCGAGACTAGGACGGCCGATGGGGCGGTGTGAAAAAAAGAAAAATTTGAATTTTAAAAAAGCGCCATCGATATTTGATCTCGAATCTCGAATGAATTACTTCTCTTATCATTTTCCTGCACCCTCTAGTGGCCGTGCAATTTCACCGAACGAGCCGAAAACAGCTCATTTTGCCGTATCTTGACAACCGCTTATGCTAGAAAGCTAGTTTTGGGCTTGAAAGGTGTGGAAGCAACATGTTTCTATCTCACTTCCATGAAACGTTGTCTCGAAAATGAACAGAAAAAAAGTTGCGAGCAAATTATTGATTTTTAGACCGCCGTCAAAATTTCGGTCGGTTTTACCGAGTTTGCAATGATAATTTGCATGTTACAATTTGTTACATTACTACTTTAACAACTACAACAACTTTTTTCCTGCGCATTTTCAAGACAAAGTTCTAAGGAAGTGAGATGGAAACATGTAGCTTCTGCAGCTTTTAAGCCCAAAACTAGCTTTCTAGCATAAGCGGTTGTCAAGATATGGCAAAATTAGCTATTTTCCGCTCGTTCGGTGAAATTGCACGGCCACTAGAGGGTGCAGAAACCTGAAATCATGCCAGAAGTAATTCATTTGAGATTTGGGACCAAATATCAAAACTGAACAGTGAACAGAATGACTTAGACTCAACTCTCTACTCACCGACTCGAACTTGACTCGATGGTGAATTGAGAATGACTCGATTCGACTCGAGTCAAAACTAAAAAAGAGAGATTGACTCGCGACTCTGAACCTTGCGACTTGATTACAATCCTGACTCAACTCGACTCGAGACAATTTCTCTATGGACTCAATTTGTACGAGACAAGTGCTTTTCAACCTTTTTGAGCATCAGCATATTTTTCGCAAATAAAATTTCATACGCACAAATCTACCGAAAATTGTTACACAAAAAGAAAATTAAGATACTTGAAAATATTTTGTGGAGTTGTACAATAGGGTTGTTCAAAACAAACTTTTTTTGCAATCCAGGGGATTCTCTGATTAAATTGTTAGGATGCATAAAAAAAACGCTACACACCAAATTTGACTACATTCCAACCAGTAGCCTATACGCCGACGCAGAGTCAATTGGAATTTTCGAATTTACTGTCCACAAAAACGATGCAAAACAAATTTGACGCAATTCCAACCCGTAGAAGCGGAGTTATTGCAGCTGAAAGTTTTGGATTTGCAAAAATAGCATAGACGGAGAA
>ATSW01049925.1:0-17236 GCA_000444245.1 Botryllus schlosseri | reverse complement strand
AGCAATGCCCCGAGCGACTGCGTTCGTATGTTCCTTGGGGTCGGCCGACCAATGTTCAACTGCTGCTCATATGAAACCAGCTTCAACTTTCAAATCTCTCATTTGGATATTGCTACAGCGACCGCGGGCGACTCATTTGGTCCGCGCGTTGATGACCCCTGTACTAGAGACATTTGAATCGCAAAGCTCGAAGAAATTTTTCAAGAATAAATTAAATTCTCGAAAATACTCTATAATTTATGTTGGTTTACGAAATACTTTTGAGTCCCCTTCGAGCACGCTCCCAACCATATTAAGGAATTTGGGGTGCGGCAGGTAAAGAACTGGCAACGATGCAAATCGTCGGGTGCGATAAATCATCCCCTATAAAGTTGGACAATTGGTATATTATGACGTAATAAGCAAATGACGCATGATGTATGAAGAGAGTTGATATCTCATTAAGCCTTTTCATCGCAATCCTTGTATTGTCTTCCAATATATCATTTAAGATTATAGTCCTAAGAAGCAAAACAAATGTAATCGTGAGTAATCGTGATTACTTTTCCAATGTAATCGTAATCGTAATCGACTACTTCCTGATTTTTCTGTAATCGTAATCGTAATCGCGTGATTCTGAAGTAATCGTAATCGCAATCGATTACATTCATGAAGTAATCACCCCATGTCTGGTAATGATCCCAGGCCACAAGCAATGTTCCCTCTAATTTTTGATGAGTCTGCGCACACTCACCAACTCACTGCGCAGACCCTTGGACAATAGTGCGTAAGGACTAAGAAAAAAAAAAGTTCATCACTCGGATTCTTTGTGCGCAGAGTCCGAGACCGTGTCAGCACTGCGCATTTGCGCATGTGCGTAGCTTGGAGGGAACATTGGCCACAAGTCCACTATAATAGTGAGAAATAATGATATGACTGCTTAGTGTAATCAAATTTATTATATCATACTACATTTATCTCCTCTTAAACTCCGATTTCAATGTGGTAGGAATCTTGTCAGCGGCAATTCTAAGTGACGGAGGCTCTGAGATCCAAAATGAATTGACTGCCTTCACCGGTGATATGGCCGTCACAACAGGAGGTAAGCTTCCGTGCAAGCGTATCATCCACTGGACACTTCCAAACGATCCGAGGAATATGAAAAAGACAATCGTTCAAGTTTTGATGAAAGCTGATTCCTTGAAAGCCACATCGATTGCATTCCCGGCCCTTGGCACTGGTAAGAATATTAAATCCTTGAATTTTGCGAATAACATATATCTAAACCAGTGGAACTTAACTTTTACTAACCTGAGGAACACTTACACTAATCTGCAAGCCTTCGTGGGATCTCAAATTTTCGCCGAGTTATAAATATTAAATCTATCGCATTATAAGCCTAACTACACAGCTAATACATCGTTATAGATTACTGGTGCACAAAATGAACTGTGTACTCGATGGTCGAGTCATAGTGTTGTGACTCGAGACCGAGTCCTAGTCATTGTGCTCACTGATCAGTTTTGAGCTCAATCCGGTTCAACCCACTTCTTTCGACTCTGCTCGAGAGATATAGAATGGCTTTCATTCATAAAATCGTAAGTTTTCCTCAGTCCTAACAGTTTTTGGCACTATTTTCCAAGTATTAGGACTGCTAGATGTGGTGAATTTACTATTCTTGGCTTTCCTAGTCTCGAGTCATGCACATGTACATTACAGTCTTCGAATTATATCACCTTTAATCAATTTGACTTTTCCTATTTTTATTGCACTGTCTCCAATTGCATTCCCAGTCTGTATCCATGAGACATGTGCTTTGGTCTGTATTACGTGAAAAATTTTGTAAATCCTTAGTAACGTGTTCCTTTTCGGTGAAAAATTTATTGAAAAAAAGTACTTAGTCTCTACTTCAGTGGGTCCCAACCTTTTTTGTTGTCACTGACCCCTTTGGACAAATTATTAATTCTGCGGACTCCTGCCTGATTTCTGCCTGAACTAACACTCAATTAACATACTATTGAGTATTGTAATAATTATACTACTCAACTACAGTACTGTGTCAAATTGTTGCTGTTGTTGTTGTTGAAGAAAGAAGTAACAACAGAACAAACGAACGAAACAACAAAAGTTGAATACATCATAAGCATAAAATTAAAGAGGACATGAGATATTCACATTTTTTTCAACAATCACCGATTTTTGCATACGATGAAGTGTATTTGACATGATTGAAATCAATGTCTTGATGCAGGCAACGTAAACTTGCCCGCCAAAGCTGCAGCTTCTCATCTGCATTCCGCGCTCCAAGAATTCGTTGAGAAAAATCCGACGCCGCAAAGTCTCAAAAGAGTGACTGTGGTTGTGTATAATCAAACGCTGATGAAGGATTATATTGCCACGATGATCGGTGATGGTGCAGTTAAAAAAAGGAATATAAAGGCAAGAGTTCGAGGTAACGTTATAATATTGCAACCAAGCAACAACCATATGGCTGGATCAACTCTGCCATCTCAATATACAGATAAAAAACATGCTTTTCACTTATGTGACAAAATTATAATCGGAAAGTGTTTCTAATGCTCTGTTTTCCTGTTCCTGTTGGATAAGTTTACCTCGCCAATAAAGTACCATGCCATTGTGTGTTACTGTTGTTGATGGGCTGTATCATGTTTATTTGCATCAGCGCACTGATTTATTTATTTGTGAGTTATTGCAAATTCGGTACAACATTTGTGTTAAGTCTATCTGTTCTAATTCGTCTTCAGGAGTAGTCATCCATCCATTCCTGAACAACCAATCAATCATGATTTGGCGAACATACACCTCTTATTCATTTTGGCACGTATACTGGAACCAGTTTCTCGGCAATAATTATGATTTATGCTTATTTGTCAGTTGGCAGAACTTATCCATACTGAATAAAGATCCCTGTTTTTTTCCGTAGGCTTTGCAGAATCCTTTTCGTCGTTCTTTGACAAGGAGTCGTCTCAGGAAACGGTAGTTTTCCACTTTTATGCCTCTGATAAGAAGGACATTGTCAAGGTGATATTTTTATTCTGTAATTTTTTTTACTTGTTTCTTAGAAAATGAAATCAAGTCTATTCCAATGTACATTGCCTGATATTGACAATTTTCATTATTACCAATAGTCTGCGAACTGGGACTCAACGTGTATACCAATATGGTCATAAAATTTTTGACCATGAGATCTGAAACTGACCTCAGACATGATGGTAACTTTTTGCTGGTCTGTGAATCAAGTCTCTTGGGGGTTGCAAGTGTTCAAACATTGTTCAGATATTGAATAAATAATAAGGACTTGTCTGATGCAGTTCTCCATTCTTTCGGGCTCTGCTCGAGAATCACAAATTAATTGAGCACCAATTTTTGATATGCTAGATTTCAGTACAGAGAATTTCAGTAGATTTCATCCTTCATTTCGTAATAGCAGCTTCACGATTATTCACATTGCCCGCACATGCATACTGCAGGCACTGGAATGCATTGACAAAAAGATTACAGAGATGACATGTGAAGAACGAATCGAAGATATTGCTCTGGATGCAGTGACAGAATTGGAGATGCTGGAATTTCAAGAAAAAGCAAAACAGTCAGACGTACTGATACGGAAATTGCCAAACAGGTAACTACGCATGAAAAGCCCTGTTGAATTTAGCAATTTAATTAATTAGAAACACTAATAATATTACTGATGAGAGTTTGAGTACTGGTACTAGCATCCGGACTGAGTGCCGTTCGAAGCAATTTGGGACGGACAGCAACAGATCGCTCCTTGATTCATACGAATCATAAAATTGCATCTTTTTCGGCTGAGGATAAGTCTTGGTATTACTTTTATATCGATGACTTTGGGGATACTGATAAATCTACCTGTTTGGCATGTTTTTGTTGGTTTTTAGTTGATCGTTTTGAGTTAGGAGTGTTATTCTATTAAGCAAGGAATTGAATTCAGCCATATCTGATTCTGTTCTGAATTACAAACAAAATCTTGAGAAAATGAAAATTCCTGTACATATTGTTTGTCTTGGATTGTCGCGTCCGCATAATGAAACGATCAAAGTTTCTCGATGTATCAATTTGACTGCACTATTCAGGTCTGCTGCTCTTCTCGTTACTGGGTTGGAAAAAAATGTAAAAGATTTTGGTGTCTACTGTCGGAATATACTACGTGAACTTGGCGAAGCCCAGACCTGTGTGGAATTTGTTCGGTGGGAAATCCAGGCGGAAGTGGACCAAGAATGGTATAAATTTCTGTCACGGCCCGCTCATCTACTGGAAAAAGCATACCAGGTTGTATCTTCATTCGTTTACCATTCTCCATGCTACCCGTAGTGGGCTAATGATGGTGGTTTGTGTGACCAATGTGGATGATAGTCGTTTATGTGACAATTGATGCAGGTTCACGTTCAACACGAATTCATTTTTCGACTTTAATATACTAGCGCCCGTTGCAATCTGAGCCCTATTGCACGGACGTGAACAGCAGAGGACAATGATGCACCCCATATAGAAATACCAACTTGGAATCGTGTGTACCTCACAAAAGAAATTTGTTTCTGGTACATTTGGACAATTCCAATATAATTCCACTATACCGATAATCTTGATGGAAGGTCGAAAAATAACAACATGCAACATAGTCACTAATAACAATTGGCCCACCCAAAGATCCATCATCATTTATAACTTGCCCTAAATTTTCAAAATCACCCCCTCCATCAACTCTACCGGGGAATCTGATGACATGGGTCGAGAAAGGATAAATGCTTGCTAGGAATTTGTGAAACTACTAATAATAATGATGAAGTTCATTCGTGAATCGGAGCGACCGATACGATTCCCAGAAACTATTCATAACATGACCACTCTCGATATGAATAAATAGATGAGTCCGGAGCTCACAGGAATAATTGACATCGACAGTTTAGCATGAGTATTTAGCGTCCAGTTGGTTCATTACGTCTATGCCCTGGAATGCAGCCCTAGACAACATGATTAATAGAAATGCGGCCGTGAATAGCTAAAAGTTTGGCCACCCCTTGACTAAATTCAGTTCACTGTATTTAGAGATAGATTTTACGTTGGATAAAATTGATATAGAATTGACGTGTGATGTTACAAAAAAGTGTCAAAGGCCATGACCAGAATAAATTTTTTATTTGCGTAATTAGTACAGCTGGAGCTTTCGGTCAATACCCGTTTTATCAGATTTAGCGTTCGGCCAGCCGGTCAAAAATTACCGTAATATTGCCTTTGGCGAAATAGAACAATGACGTAACCCACACGCAGTGAGCCGTTCGATTTCACTGTGTCTCCGCTCATTGTAGTAAACTATGGTCTGGTGTGGCCATCTTTTTTCACAAATTTCTTCTATTTTGCAGAGCAAACAAAATCTCGGGCGGGTTCAGGTCAAAGTCGTTGAAGACGATAAAATTGTTGCAAAAACATATGACCTTTCAAATCTGAACCAGGAAAACTCCAAAATCAGAAGGGTGCTGACTGAAAAATGTAAGTTACAAATCCTCCTAGAATATTTTGACGATTTTGTGGCAAGAATTCGAAGCCTAGTTTATATACTCACGTGCACGGCACCGCTTGCTACAATTTGGGTGTTGCTCTATGCTGCTGTAAATTTAACCAAATCTTTACAGGGATTAGTAAATATGAAAAAATGACAAAAATTTACTTTAGATACAGGTGAGGCATTTAGGCAAAATAAGTTTTACGAATGTAGGTTGAATTGAATAAAAATGTACAAATTACAGGTGACAGATTAATAGTTATATTTTGTTGTTACAACTCGCTCCCAATTGATACATCGAGTGGCAATTATATTAAGTCTACCGAAATCCAGTGAGAACTATGCACACTACATATCATTTGAATGATGTGATTGCTGTTGTTAAGCAGCCCTATGCTGCTAAGAAGATTTGTGTTAAGGTGCAGCATGTGCATTTCGCATTCACATTGAGAGATTAACCTCGCTAGGCATGCATTGGTAATGGTGCGACAAATCTCCGTATATTTATTGCTGTAATGCAAAAATTAGGAATGAATTTTTGAGGCACGACTGCTAGCGTAGGACACTTGATAACCGGGATACACCTTGGACATTGGCACCATAGTGTAATGTAGGTTGACAGATCTCTGTGTCGCTATGACTTTTTTCTATCCTAGTAGAGACTGTTGTAGTTGATCTTGACAATCCATGGCTGCCTTCTCGTGATCCTAGTGAATTTTCCTATTCTTTCTAAGAGTGGGAAACCCGAGAAACTAATCTGTCAATAACTTCAATTTCTATCAATGCAGTCGGTGTACACTGTTCAGTGTTCAGTGTATAACGTACTGCTCACTTTGAGAGAATTCATGTATTTTACTCAAAATCAATGAAAATTAGCGACATTTGCCGACAAAGTCATTCCTCTTTGCTTTTTAATTCTACTTTGTGGCAAATTGTTCTTGTTCAGGTGAACTTCCTATTAACTGGGACCCGATGAGTGGTTCTCTTGTGAGGAGAGTCGCACTGCAGTCTACCTCGGAAGAATACAAGAAAGTTCTCCATATCTTCAAGAAAAAGGGACTTCCCTTCCAAACCGCTTCTGTAATGTGATACTTACTGTTAGAATAAAATAAGCGACATTAATATTCAACTAAATATTACTAATAAGCAGACATCTTTCACGCCAACATAAGGGCTTCAATGATGTTGATTTTTTGTCGTAAAAATGCAAAATCATCAGTCAGAATTACTTACTATTCAACAATCAATAGATTAGACTTGGACACAATAGTAGTTTGTGGCTATTATATTTAGGACTTGACTTACCTTTGAAGTTTAATACTTCAATCTAGATTTGTTTGAATTCACATTGTATCATCCCATTAATAAGCCTGATATGTTATTTATTGCTTTTAATTAAAGCAGCACCATATAATTTTGAATGGAACGACTTGCAAAATATACAACCACGTTCCAAACTGATGATATATCATGCAGCCGATCTCTCTGTAATTAAATGTGAGGTCTTATTGGTAAATTCCAACTCACTACATATTTATTTCTGAGACATTATGAGATGGCTAACGCATTGTCTTCTTTCCATTTGCATACTCATCACACGTTCATTATGTCTTCTTGACCTTCACTCACCAATCATGTAATAATCATTTTTCATATCATTGTCGTATGCAGATCGAAAGAATTCAAAACAGTAACCTCTTCAAAAAATATGCCGCCGAAAAAGCCGCAGTCACTAAAAAGTTGGAAGGGAAGAATATCCAAATTGAGCAGGAGCTTTTTCATGGTACCGACAAAGCTGACGATATTATCGAACACGGATTCAACAGGAGTTTTGCCGGAGAAAATGGTGATTGAAAATCTTGTTAAGGCCTTTTTATCGACATTTCTTTACATTGGAAATTCAATAACAAAGCAATATACTGAAAACATAGGAAGGGTTGGGATCAACCCTCTAAAGTGTTTCAAACTTTCTATTCGGCCAGCTAACGGTAATGAAAAACCTGTCAAAAACAGCTTTGCACACTAGTTTGTTCAAAAATACTTTTTTTTCAAATTTTATTGACTACTTGCTAAAATTGTTTGGTTACCTTAGAAAACGCTGCACACCAAATTTGGCTCAAATCTAAGCCCCTTGAGCGAGACTTAGCCGTTCAGGAATCATGATATGATTAGGGCTGGGCAAAATCGAGTACCTGAGTGATTCGATTCTGAATCACTTATGACTAGGGCCATTTAAAGTCATTAAAGTCATATTTTTTTCTATGCATCAGTAAGTCGTAAAATCAATTTTAACGCAAAAACCGCATCCATATGGGGTATATTAAGAAAGTTATAAAGTCATATAAAGTCATATTTTCCCTGGTTAGGTCATATTTGAGTTATAAAGTCATATTGTTGTATACTTTAAATAAAAAGTGCCAATTGAAGCAATTACGCACTAAGAAAGTAAGACAATTTCTGATTGAACGAAGGCAAACTGTAAGGTTAGCCTACATAACATTACAGTCGCAGACCTATGAGGTAACATATTGCATTATGAGGTCACACATTGCATTGTGTTGCTACACAATCTGTTTTACTTCTGTGCACTGAAGTGGGACGTCATTTGAAGTTCAGAGACTTCCACAAGTGAAAGAAATAGTCAACGCACGCGACGATGAAGGAGTTATTGTAAAGAGCGCCAAAGATTCAGTGAACGATCCAAAGTTGACGAGTCAGTTAACAGATATATGCCTCCACTACAAAAATATTTCAAACTTGATACTGAAAATGGAAAGTTGTGCGTACACAATCAAAGAGGCTCATACTGATCTTAATGCCCTCAATTTCGGAAAAGATCCGCTTGAACTCAAAAATTACATTAAGAAGCGATTGGACAAAAACGATGTGAAACAAATTATGGAGCTACGAAGACAAAACATTTCACCAGCGCTGTATACAAAACTGCAAAAGTGTCAACCAACATCAGCGTCTGTAGAGCGCTCATCTTCCTTACTAAAGTCATTTTTACGTCCAAATCGTAACTTCAAAGACTCCAACATTCCACACTACATGAAACTGTACTACAAAAGTGTTTTACAATAAAAATGGATGTGTATTACTGTTATGTTGTTCATGTTTTACTCGTCAGTTCCATGAGTGAGTTGGTTACATGTAAAAATACACGATTTTCGCATAAAGTCATATAAAGTCATATTTTCCAAAAAATAAAGTCATATAATTGATTTTTTAAGGTCATATAAAAATGGCCCTACTTATGACGCTTCGAGTCGAGTATTCGAGTATCGTTCATTATGACGTCACAACAGAATGTAGGCTACTTTGTCAAAGTTCAAATATGCACCAATGTACCCTTTATCCCACCACAAAGAACATAATGCCTGTCATCCATCACATTGAAGATACTTTGGCATTTTTTCAACCATACCGATTTCATTGCATTTCTTGAAAACTATGTGGGATGATCATGACTTCGGAAACCTGTTCTTTCCAGTGACGTTCGTAGCTTTGTACTATGTCTCGTATGCTGCTACACGGCAAATGAAGTAAAATAGTATCAAAACTAGAGTCCTTGTTAGTAAATTAACTTTCAGTTGCGATAAGCGTATAATTTCATTACTCGAAAACATTGTATTTTACTACTCAACTCGAATCATCAAAATTAATACTTAATTCAGATTCGAGTACTGGAATGATTGTACACAACCCTAGATATAATATAATTATTATCAGCCTTGTGTACAATGACCACAGATGTCGAAACACCGTGATTACTAAAATAGAGTATCAAATAACCTATAAAGTATATAGAGAGTATAAAGTAATCTCAGGTATTGATTTGGAAAAAACACATTATCATCACTTGAATAGTTCGTGCCCCGCACACAACTCAAATTGAGCTTGACATGCCTGCCATAGAAGAACTGAATATGATGCCATGTTTTCGCAAAAAAAAAAACGAATGTTCAATACGTTGTGTATTTCAGCTAGCGCAGTGGTCGCAACCTTTTTGTCTTCGCAGACCCCTTTTGGCCGTCAAAGACCCTGGCGGACCCATTACCTTTTCGTTCAAATTTAGCTCAATTATCGTGCGACCGTGATATAACTTGTGCAAAATGTAACTGTAGGATAGTGATAAACAGCAACAAAATTACTTATCTTATAAATAATATCATACATTACGTATATATTGCATCGATTTTTATTATTTCAAAGCGAATTTTGCAGGTGCATTTATTGAAAGAAGTGTTCGTGTTTTGATATGAACGGATGCTGAAAATCCATTTTCACAAAGATATGTGGTAACGGATTTAATATTAACTCATATGCTGCCGACGACAGCGGAAACAGATTTTTTAGTGAACGACCAGCCCAGTTATTTCTATCCAGCAGCTCATCTTGAAGTTATTCTTGAATGGTGGTTATGTCTATTACAAAAGAAATTGGATCAAAAATTTCGATTTCTAGTGACTGCTCACTTATTTGCTGATACTGACTGTAGCTTTTCGAAATCAACCTGAGTGACCTTACTACTCTAACTTATATATTTTCACAAATCCAGACAAAACATCTTCAACTAGCAATACATGTTTGTATTATTAGGCTGCTGTCAATTTATCAATTGAAATGAGTTTGCACAGTAGGATATTTCATTTCCGACGGCCATTTTGTAATGTGAGTCGTAAAGTTTTAGCAGTTATTAAGCGAATCTGTCTCGTAATTCACCTAGACTTGAAAATATTGTATATTCGGCTCTCAATCATTTTGCAGGACCCATCTCGCGGACCCCCTGAAAATGCTTCACGGACCCCCGGTTGAGAACTACTGAGCTAGCGTCATATCCATATACCAAAACATTATCAGTTGAAACCATGTGGATTATATCTATCTCTTTCATTCCTAACCGGCTTTACACTCTTTATTTGCTCTGTAACCCACGCTCATCTACATTATCACGTCCAGTCAGATTCTGAAATTTTCCTTTCCTGCGAACTAGGCAGCAAATCACCTGATCTTGGCCAAAGCTAAATATCAGAATGTGATACCAAAGCTTACGTTTGTATATATTTATTGGAAGAGTTTCTTGGAGGCACAGAACTTCAACATACAAATGAATATACTATTTAATTGTGTAGCCTATATTTATTTGTGACCCTCTTCAATATGTCAATATAATATGAAAACAAACCGGATGACTGATTCGCCATTTGTTGTGTCGATTCTGTAAATGCTTTTGTATTAAAGGGGCACTGCGCTCAAAAAATGATGTGGTCTCAAATTGAAGGTAAAGACGAACAAAAATTTTAGGCCGCGGCCATTTCCTTCACAATGCCACCGTAATGGAGCTGCAATTTATTGAAATTTCTACAAGACCAGCTGCCGCGGCTGCTTAACCCGTTGCGTGGCACGATATCTTCACCGTCGCACTTGCTCGACGCGATTAGGCAGTCACGTAGAGAACGAATTTTAGATAGTTGTCAGCCGATGTTATGAAGGAAATGTGTCAAAGTTTCGTTCTCTGGGTGACTGCCTTATCGCGTAGAGCAAATGCGACGATGAAGACATCGCGCCATGTAACGGGTCAAGCAGCCGCGGCAGCTGGTCTTATAGAAATTTCAATAAATTGCAGCTCCATTACGGTGGCGTTCTGAAGGAAATGGCTGCGGCCAAAAATTTTTGTTGGTTTTTACCTTCAATTTGAGACCACATCATTTTTAGAGTGCAATGCCCCTTTGAGTGTTCAGCAACTCCTATTCTAACATGTTATTCTTCAGAATTTCAACACTGTCTTCCATTTTCGCGACAGGTGCCAAGTTTGGTAACGGAGTCTACTTCGCCACCATGGCGAGATACTCGCATCGGTTCACGATAGAAGGCTCACGTACCATCTTTCTTGCGAACGTCATAACTGGCACATATGCGCAAGGCGTCGCTGGTATGAAAACGACCCCGAAAAGATCCGATAATGATTTGCACGACAGTGTGGTCGATGACGTCAAAAACCCTACGATGTTCGTGGTTTTCAAAGACGCCAGTGCCTATCCGACTTATCTTATTGAATACACCTGACTTAGTGAAAATATACATGAATACACTCAATGAAATATACTTATGTCTTCAATCAACAAATGTTCCTTTTTTCAAGAGATGGTTGTCCGATGTTCCGATCGTTAGGAATATGCATTGCATGGTAGTTTTATTATCAGATGTCCGTGAGATTTGCCTGTTTCTACACCAGTGTAAGATATCAGTGTCAGGTTATTAATAATTTCATACTTTCAAAACACCACAAAACTGGGATACATTAAAAAGATGGCAAGCTACCATATATCACGCCCTCGCTTGCTCTGCTCATTTTTCCTCTTTGCGCTTCTCTCTCGTGTCGGATATATTTTAGAAGAAAATAAGCGGAGGTGGTCAATAACGAAGTACTTCTACTTTCTCAAAGTACTCAAGTAAATCTAATTTTCCGCCACTTCTACCAAGCAATATTTTGTGATTTATTTCCATACTTTTCAGTTTGTCAAGTAGAAATATTTTGTGGCCGTTTCACTGAGTACCAACCAGAGTTTAATTTTCACAAAAGTTAAGTAAAGCACAGAATTATCGTCGCGCCTCGCGCAAAGTAGATCGGGAGTGACAAATATGTTTTCACGAAAGTATCGGTGAATTTAATTTAGGTAGATGGTTGCGTAGTTTCGTTCACACCGCGTTGCCGCCCATATGACATGTTTCACCACAGGAAATATTGTTCATCATAACGGTTGGAACTACCGCATCGCAATCTATCAACTACCTATCGTGACGTAATCTGGCTGCAGATGACGTGTCTTAGTTTGTGAATTGGTTTTCGACTTTTTATAGCAAACTACCGCTGAACTTTCAGGGCATGTCATGAAACGTATTTTTAACTTTTTAGAAATAGTGTTTGCATTACTCTTTTAATATGCAGTATCATTGATTTAAGTTCTTTATTTTCTGGTAATCAAATTGCAGTATATGGCATTTTACGACAGCCCATGATATTTTCCATTAACATATAGGCTACTTATCTCGCAAAGTGTCACGGTATCCGATACAACTGCTCCGTATTACTCTTCGTCTAAACTACGGGCATTATAATACTGGAAGGGGCGCCATGCCATGACATTTTCTGACACGGGTTGTTCGGGTAGCAAATGATTATAATCGCTTTTCCATCCCAAAAATGACATTTGCATCCCATGATGCGGCCGAATATCTCTGCAGTCGGCAATTTATACCGCCTGGAATCCATCAATGTGAATCGAGCTCTCTGCACCTTCCGTATAGTTTAATTTGCAGCTAATTCTACTTCTTCTTAGTACCTTTAGGTTGATTTTAAAAAGTACTACGTTTACTCGTACTTGAGTAGATTTTTGCATCGCTACCTATACTTGAGTAATATTATTGACTACTTTGACCACATCGCGAAAAGCGTCGGACGCGTCACGGATCGTGTATTCCTTGTTTTACGAGATTTGCAACTGCAAACCATCTCCGTCTTTGATTAAGGCATCAGTTTTCATGTTAATACATTATTTGAACCCGCGATATATATTCTTGCAAGCTCAGTGGTCTGCATAGATTTGGATGGTATTTGGAACGAGTCAATATACATGCACCGTCTAGTCGCACGTCGTATGGGTTATTGTTCATTCGAACTCGATTCAGGTGCGAAGTCAAAATCTTGCAGTACGAGTAGGATACATTCATCATATTTTGTAAAGTGATTGAAGTAGGCCCGCAGACGGTAATAAATCTGAATCGAGTTATTACTAATTAAAGTAATTACACATGATAAATGAGGCTTCATCGCACTATCATTTGCATCCCACGATGAGGACGAATGCTCATTTTGTCGAAAACTGATGCCTCCATCCTGGGATGCATCAATCAGAACCAAGCTCTTTGCGGCTTTCGCATAGCTCAATTTGCAGCTTTTGACAATTCATGCGAACGAATTACGACCGTTTCAAAACTATACTTACTTGAGTAGATTTAAAGTGAGACAATTCTATTTCCACATTTCAAGTAGTTTTGGGTTGATTTTAAAAGATTTACTCCTATTCGTACTTGAGTAGATTTTTGCTTCGCTACTTCTACTTCTACTTCAGTAGCTTTCTTGACTACTTTGATCATCTTTGGTGTTAGGTGTTAATTCGATCATCACTCATTATGACTGTATGAATGATTTGAAAAGATATAATATGTACCTTTTGTGTGACCACCAATACCATATAGCAGTTCTATTCCACGTAAAACAGAACTTGACATTTTTCGACCGTATTCACTTCGTGAGTGTGGGTTAATCACGCTTCTCAGATATTTCACTTCCTCTAATCTTCTTCTAATCTTGCGCAATACAGCGTTTAATAAGGCTTACTGCTTGCGCAGCAGTCCCATATGCATTTACATTGGCGTGTGACGTTACGAGGGTTGTAATGACTCGGGTCGGACTCGAGTCACTATTTTCAGATGAGTCTACCTGACTCGACTCATTTTCTCAAACTTCGGAAATGACGTGGACTCGAGTCATTGCGCATGACGCGAACCAAGTCAAATGACTCGAGACTCAGGCGGCCAAGACCGACATTTCATTGTATTTTCGGAGAATACTAAAGTAACGACACTATTGGGATTTCGTCTATGGTACTGGCACTTGAAAATGCGACCAGAAACTATTAAAAGTGAGGAAATTTAGTTTATTATTAATACGAACCGTTCAGTATCACCAAACAGTGGTTTATTAAGACTTTGACTCGGAACTGAGTCATAATACCATTACTCGGACTCGACCCTCTGCTCACTGACTTGGGCTCGGACTTGACAAGGTGGTGAATTGAAAATGACTCGACTTGACTCGAGTCAAAACTATAAAAGTGAGATTGACGTTTGACTTGGTTACATTACAACCCTGGACATTACAGGCCTACATATCCATTACCTATAGTAAATTTCTGTTACTCCACTGTCGCGGTAATGAGAGTTAGGCTACTTCAGCCTGCAGCAGATCTCCGAACTACTGTTATTGAACTACATTGTTGTTAGTGCAAATAAGGCAATCCGACACGCAACTTTAGTGACGATGACGAACGTGTTCCCTGGCGCTGAAGAAAAACGGCCCGCGAAAAGATGCAATTGCTAGAACTCGCGCTCGGCCGGATACGAAATTATTGCATGATCATATCCAGAAATATGTTTATTCTGAAGAGCAATTCTATGAAATCTATTAGCCTACTCTCCCTGACGCAATGAAAAATTTTTGATCAAGTTTTTAGTTAAGCAGAAACATTCGAATAAAAGAGTCTTTGTTACGTAATCAACCACTTGCCAGAGACCACACCATACTTTAGCCCAGGGGTTCTCAACTTCCCCTGTATAACGGGCCGCATTTTAACAGCAAAAGACGCTGCGGGTCGCAGAACAATATTACGATGTATTTGTGAGCTAATATTAAATTTAGGCTACTGTAGCCTATTTACCAGCCGTAAACGGTTATTTAGTACATTTTTATGCATTATAAACTAATAATGGACAGCGTTCGTAAGTTTGCAGCTGCTGCTTGTTGTGTGAATATATAGTGTAGGCCTATCTTCTAGCAACGCAAGTAAATCTTTTCATGGAGGGTGCAATGCATTCGTTGGCAAGTCGGTATACGCAACTTCAAACCCTACCACCAAAGAACCGAACTCTCTGTTTCAATGCGTGAGCGAGCAAGTATAAATTACGGTAACGTTTGCGTTACAGAGGCCATTATCACATTGAGCTCTGAGTGATATGAGAAGAAGTGGCGTTCCGATTTTGGACAAAACCAATCACCCCTTATCATTTCCTTCCATGCCTGGGGCAGAAGCCGGCTTTGCCAAGTTGATATTTTTCGCTGGTCCCCTCCCCACGTTTGCCCATAGCCAGCATTTCCTCTCCATATATTATGCCAAGTCGGTGGATTTGTCCGGGGCTGGGTTAAAGTAGTATACGCGGCAACGTGTTTCAGAACATGCGACAAAAGATCGACTGGCATTAATGTTACTCGTCTGGTCACGATTGAATCGGACGACTGTATCTTAGAAATTTGTCAGGTGATGTTGCCCTTGCCGCTAAGTTCCGGAAACAGCAAATATTCGCACATAATGTTAAGGTTTTATTGAAATCACACCTTCTATAGCAGATTTCTTGGGTTTAGCCATATTCTAAGCAATTCTGAACGATGCGTCTGTAACGTAGTCGGCAATCTCAACAACCGTTCGCATTGCATCAAACACTCTTTAAAAGTATAGGCCTATACTACAGCGGGCTTCTCTTGAATCCGATTCGAGCCTAATACCGATTCAAAACAATAACAATCTGAAGTCGAGCATATATCAAGAAACGCCCCATTAAAGCGGTGGTTCTCAATCTCTTTTAGACACGCCCACCTTTTTGATAGGGGAAAATTTCGAAACCCCTAACGTCATATAACAAAATGCAACCAGAATGCAAGGAATACAAACGGCTATAGTTTGATGGCATGGAAGGGTAAGGTTATGGCTGTTGATGGGAGAATTCTCAAATATGAAACCAGACTATACACAGTGAAATAACTATGAACTGGAGATAAATTGCACGCAGCGCGAACATTTTTTTCAGTCGACCTCATTTTCGCGCCCCTTCAGATGCTTTCACGCCCCAAGGCGGCGCGCCCACCCCGTTTGAAAACCACTGCATTCAAGAATGAGTAATCAAAAGAAACAGAAACGGTACGATAAAAGTGCTAAGAACCTAAATTAATTTGTAACAATACAGTGTCAGTAGTACTTGCGTTATAATGAAAGATGTCGCGGGCCGTAAAATAATCGTCTGTGGGCCGCATGCGGCCCGCGGGCCGCGGGTTGAGAACCCCTGCTTTAGCCTGTTCCTACTCACGAGCTTATATCAGTCGTCACGTTATAATCTCATGACTTTTTTACCTAAAAACCGGACTCACATGATTTCAAATTCACACTATTTCAAGAAAAGTGATTAAAAATGGCCTTAGGTCGAAAGCCATTGAATTGGTGTTTCAAAATGAGTTCCTAGTTGAAAGAAATCCGTTTTCCTCTCGTGTAAGTGTTCCGTGAGCGTTTTAGAATTGTTCTCGTGTGCAATACTTGCTGTACATCAGTGTTTCTTAACCTGGTCGCCAGCGCCCACAAGGGGTGATTTTGAAAAGGACGGAAACGCTCAGGGGGTGATTTGGGGAGCGCTTGGCTCCGGGGACGGTATGGGGGTGCTGAGACAAACTTCGTCGCAGTAGTGGGTGCAGATTGGGGCATTTGATTATATAGTAGTAGAACCACAGTTCTTTATATTCCTGAGTTCTCGTTGTTGATGAAATTTCGAAAGAATATGACAAATCTCGAAATTTTGTGTCGCGCTGCGAGTGTATGCCGACAATGCTTGCAACACGTTTCCGTGAATACAGTAGTTTATTATAATTCATATAGATGCCAAATTCCCCACTTAAAATACTCGGATTATTTACCAAATTATGTTTCGAACTCGTTATTTTATCTTGCAGCACACAGCGTGATGAAATCGATGAAAGAGGCATGTCACCACTTTTGAGAGTGAGAGCCTTTTGTACTATGGATGGTGTGAACGCGAGGTTAACGTTCGCGTTCTGTGCGTGAACCTCGGAAATTTAGAGGTTCACGTTCACAAACGAACCTTGGTAGG
>KE600108.1:0-13847 GCA_000444245.1 Botryllus schlosseri | reverse complement strand
GTGACTCATCCGTCGTGACGTAACGTACCACTAAATCATCAAATGCATTACCATTCAAGATGAATAATATGTGAATGTTTCGAATCATTTCAACATTCGACTAAATTGAGTTACCATCAACAACCGACAGCTTTCAGAAACATTATAAGGGCAAGGATTCGTGTTTTTAAGACCTCAGAAAGGCACGTATACAGCAACCGACAACCGTCACCGTTACCGTGATTCCGCAGCATGTAGCCAAGTGCCGTGACAAATCAGATTAAGCAAACACGAAGACCAGCATGGAACCCGGCGCGTTGCGAAGAACCGACGACAGACGCGACACAGATCATCGCGGCCACCGGCACGTAAGTGATTGAGTTTTAAAGAATCATGTCGACATGTCGATCACAACACTAGCTCTGCGTTGAGTGAAGAGGCGTAAAATCAATTTTGATGTAGCTGTCACGGTCACTGCCCTTGTCAAAACACTTGACCGCGGTAGGGTCGCTGGCGTAGCCTACGGCTCCAATGCAGGAAAACAAGTATATAACCCGGGACCGTGTTTGCACATGTAAAATTGTGCATAGATCTAATCGTGGGCCTGGTTCTAAACATCATTGTCGACGAATTTCTGTCGCCAATTCTAATAACGCTTATAGGCTCATGTGAACACATATAGAATGTCTTTGATTAGATACGAATTACCCTAATCTTACACGGTGGCACGGTACATTTCCGGCTCAGTGTGTATCTTTCTAATACAATTTAAATGTTTGCGGTGTATAAACAAACACAATTAAAAAGACGCTGCCTTTATAGCCTAATTTCCCTCATCGTAAATGGTGGCACGGCATAATCGCAACTTGCAACGTAAGGTGCAATCTCAAAACAGGTATGAGTGTCCGCAGTGTTCAACTTATAACCAACCACCGTTCTCACCCGATGGAGTTGTTATGCAGGAACCTTCGAAACTTGTGGCGCGGGTCGTGGGTTTCGTTCATGTAGCATCTGGTGCACAGGTCGTAGTCGTTGCATTCCATGCACTGCCACCTGACGCCTTTGATGCCCTTCCGCCCGCATCCGTCGCAGCGCTTGTTCGTGTGCTTCACGCCTGAGTCACAACGTGGGTATTGTTAACATCTGTTTGCTGTAGCTGATTTGTGCACGGCTTCATTATGTTCTGGGACCACGTGTGTATACTGCATATATTTATATGACCAGAAAATTGCCACGCATATAATGTGTTGGTAGTGAACCAACTCACACGAGGTAAGTCTTTAATACGAAGCATAAAACGTAAATTGCCTCGTAACCCTACTCCAGCAACGACACGGATGAAATCACATCATAGGAAACATGTCCCTGTAAAATGGATAGGTTTTAACGCGATATTCTCCGACTATAGTTGAAAACCCGCGCATACCAGAGCCTTGGTTTGCCATTAAAGGCTGGTTAACGAGCATGGATGGTCACAATAGAGTATCTAAATGTGATTCTATCGCGATGATTCGAATCGAGTCGACTATACGAGCGTACCACATTGATGACGTTTTACTGGGAATAGTGACTTGAAAGGTTAAAGTATGTGTCTTTTTTCGCGGCCACAAAGAAAACGATACGCTTTACACGTTATCCTAAATAATTTTGTGTTTCTGGACTGTGAATATTTCACAGCGCTTTGTGACCATTGTGAGGGTCGCTCACTGGCTGACAGAAATGCCAATCCATGATTATTTGTAGCCTCGCTCAACGGTAACATGTTTGTTTGTTTTGTTTAAGGTATTCGTGGTGTTTAACGGCAAATATGGCGAGGAGTCGCATGTTCTTCGATACTGAACTACAGCTAGCCGAGATTTCGAGCGTATTTGACTCGAAGTAGTTTATTTGACTTGAGAAAATCGACTGAAATTACTTGAAACTTTGAAATTGAAGTAAATTCAAAATTTTTAAGAAATTCAACAAAATTCATATCAGTTAATATCAAAATTTGGATTTGAATAAAATAGTATTCACGGTGACCAATTCTTGGTTTATTTATTATAGTTGTGCTTGTGCTCACCGTAAATACTATTTTATTCAAATCCAAATTTTTCGACGGCAATAACTCCGCTTCCACTGGTTGGAATTTAACCAAATTTGGTGAGCATCGTTTCTATAGACAGCCGAACACTTTCATGTGGTGAACAGAAAAATTTCAAATTTATGATTTATTTTTGTATAATAAATAGAAACTTACTTCTCCTGTAGCAAAGCGGTTACTGGCTGGAATTGAACCGAATTTTGTGTGTAGGCTTAAATTAGGTAACCTAACAATTTTATCAAGTAGCCAGTACGATTTGAGAAAAAAAGTCATTTTTGAAGAGCCCTACTGTACAGTGTACAGTTCCCCAATAGAATATTCAGAACATATATTAGTTTCGACTTGAAAATTCGAGCATAAACAGTTCACTTATTTGATAACCGGAATTATGTTCTGATTAGTCTAGAATTATCAATTACGCAAGTCTTCCAGAGTAGGCCCCCGACAATGTCAGCAATTCCGCGCGGTATATCACACGATATTGGTTAGACTTCGTAAATTATTATCAAGACGATATTTTGAAACCATCGCACCGGGTCACCTACGCCTGACCTAGTCACGTTTCGCGCAACGAGGCGTAACCGGATCAAAGGCCGCGCCCGCGATTTCCAGCGTTTCACCGGCACCGGGCCGCTTCAGCCACGAGTGCGATTTTCAACATCCATAACGACAACAGTACGCGTTTTCGTTTTCATGATGCACCCCGAGAATGGGGAAATAGAATCATGTTTATAATATAGAAAACGAATCGTGGGAAATGCTGAGGCGTCTAGCCAGCGCAATAGCTAGCGATATTGAATTACTGATCGCCCGGAAATCTGATTAACGGTGACGTCGCATTCTATCCACGAAAAAAAGCCCTCGTCTTCCGCCAGTGTAACCGCGTAAGTTAATAGTCAGTAACGAACTTGAGCAAACGAAGCGTAATTGCTTGTCCACAAACTTGAGTCTAATAAGCTGATAACGGTGTTACGGATGCATGTATAATGTACATTAACGATGGACGATGTCTATGAATAGGTCTGCCAATAAAAAATGAATTCAAATATCTTCTTTCTTATTCTTAGATAATGAATTCGTTTACATGTCATTTTACTGCAGCCAGGCACACGACGTATCTAAATTTAGTTCGTGAAATATTAATACAAGGTAATTTCAAGCTCGTAATTATTAAACGATTCCTACTTAAGGGGTACCATTACTGCATTGTACCAAACAAGCCTATAAATCTATTTCGGGTCGTTGCTAAAATAAGGCCACGACAGCTAACATCCATCAGACATACACAGCGTGAAAGAGTAGCTTGTTCGGAGATATATAAAATCCGACCGTAAGAACGGCGAAAACCTCTCAACGCAAATCAAATCAAATGAGGACTCTAAAATTGTGAAAACCGCGACACCAGCAAACGCCGGGTGCAGCCACGCAAACCAATATCGCAACCGTAAGGTCATAAATCATATCCTGCAACGCTCCCGTGACAAGTCCGAGATGCGGGCAAACACGGGAACGCCGCAGACATTATGCAAAGTGATAACGACTGTAAATAGGACGTATAGGTAGCAGAAATGAGCATGGATTAGGATTTGGATTTAAAGTTTCGGATTTGGATTAGGACATAGCAATTCCAAATCCGCTCATCACTGATAGGTAGATACGGAATTTTTTTAGCGGGGTGGTGTTTTAATACCAGATATGGGCGGCAACAAAGTTATCTTTCGGAGAACTCAAGTAGCTATGTGGAGAAAAGTCCTGATCTGTTGCGAAGTATACAACTTATTCGAAATTTCTTTTTCTCGATATTGCCTGAATCAGCATTGCTGAAGATAGCTCTAGCAAGCCCAGATATACAAATTCCTACCTGCCGGCGCTCCGTCCAGTAGCAGCAGGTCGTAAGATCCCTTGTACCCGACCCGATAATTGGTGCGCTTCCCGTTGTCCCACTGCACAATTACAGTGCCGTAAGGCGAACGCCGATTCCCGGCATGCCCCACTTCGACTATGGTGCCGACGTGCCCTTCGCCGCCGTCCTGAAATTTCAACGGAGTTCATTCAAACAGCAGCCTTCACACTGAGTACGGGGATGCGTGGCTTGCATGAGCCTGTCGCAAGTTAGATACATAGGGTTGCATTTAAAACAAATGGTTGTTTAAAGCACTTTGTGTAAAACATTTTTTAACCAGTGCTTTAAACAAGATCCTTTTTTTTAATTGTGTTTTTTCAAGTTATAAAATTATGCCATAATTGTGTAAATACCTCTCCACAAAGAAGTTGTATGAGCCTACGGATAATTACCACATGATATTGCCAACGTATACGATATGGGATGGTTGGAACTCTCGCAATAGTCGGTTCAACACCTACACTGCGTAGATATTTCGTCAAAGGAGCTATATTTACCCTATATTTTCAATTGTCAATATCAATCGACTATGACGTTACGATGGAATATTCATGACGTCATGATTTTACAATTATAAACATGTTTTTAAAAAATGCCTTGCTTTAAACATGTTTGTTTTAAATTGATTTTTGGTATAAATGCGACCCTACAGATATGACTTGATACTGCATTGCTTCGCTGCTGTACCGTAGGAAAGTCATATCCCGAGAGGCCAGCCCGTCTGGGAGGCGTATAGCTTTTATCGTTGAATTTTACAGAATCAATTTCCAGTCGATACCGAGCTTTGGATTCATTTTGATTTAGTCCAAACCAGTCTCAGTAGGCTGTGATTAGTATCAGGGGTATTCTTTCCGTAAATGTGCCCTGTGCATAGTGATAAATTCAATGCAGGCGTGGATGTTGGAGTCCGGCACTGTTTGAGTGTGATTCAATTTCGCCCATGCCTAGTTGCGACATCTCAAAGTTTACGAGGATGGCGTACGCGTCATTACTTCTATCAAACTTGGTGAACCAAAGAAATATGAGTTGAAAGATAATTTCCGGCTGGGCGACATTTGGGCATGCTACACAATGAAAAACGACAGTTGACACTACAGCGGTTGACTTTTATAACCCACAAACCAACCCTAATCCCGAAACTTACCCTTACTCAAACGCTAGCCTCAATCTAACCCCAAACCATGACCTTAACTTCAACCCACACGCTAAACTGCCGCATGAACAAGCGTCCCACTCCTATGCTCATATATCCACGGACCACTCAACCCACGACATCGCTACATCGCACAAGTGACCAAACACGCCGAAATGCGTAATCTAAACATCATCAAGTCAAAGTTTCACGACCTTAAATCATTCAATTGGGTTGACACGGGTTGACATAATCAACACTTTGGTATCCTGCCTTTGAAGCTGAGACAACATTAAAGACATTCCTAAGTACCGGTGTAGCACGATTACCTGTGTTGCTATGCTGCTCGTGTAGATAATACCGCAAAAATATTTGTTTCTTGATTATATCACCATTGAGGTGTTATAACTTAATATGATTCTAATTGCAATTTAGCTTTATATCATTATTCCCGCTACCAATAATAAAACCAAGCAATCATTACCTGTCGCGATTTAGCGCACGGCATACTCTGTCCCATCGCTCGTAAGTCGCCAACTATACGCAGTAAAGCCAACTAACAAAGCAGTGTCCCGACTGACTTCAAATCGACTCGCAATTTCGGCACAATTATTCAACATGCAGAAAGTTTGATAAGCGATCGATCGTGGGCGACGGTAAATATGACCGTTAATGAGACCGTTTCTCTTGGGTTTTGCCGGACGAAATTACTGCACGCGATATCCAAATCCGTGAATAATGGACGCGCGTAAAAGCTTATTTATGCGTTATGAATATTTTACGGCGTTCTGCAAAAAATCGAAGAGACTGAATCGACTGGTGTTTGCAGTCGCTTCACAATGGTATAATCTACAATTTCCCTGGTAAAAACGCCACGCCACAATCAAGCCTAGGAATACCATTACAAATCTAAATCTACAATTTCTCTGGTAAAATCGGTGTGGCGCAATCAAACCTAATAAGCGCGTTATTCTTCGAAACTGTGTATATTGAATACCTAAAACGCGATAGAGTGGAGGTAAGCGGAGAGAAACCGATACTATCGACACATACAGGCATACACACGGTAACGTTATTCGGTAATGCCCACATCGCTATTGCTGTGATCCAATTATAAACCCATAATACAAACCTTAAGTTGACAAAACGACGCACACACCAATATTGCAGAACAACGGGTCGAAAAAACCACGCAAGTTACCCTTTCCAAATATGCCCCGCTAACAAGAAGACGCCGATTAACGCAATCCTTTACTAGGAGATTTTACATCCGAAACGGCAATCCTTACCGTAATTGGGCGCTCTCAACATGCGCCAAACATTAAAATTACATCAAGAACAGAACCATGAAATTTTCAGCACGGCGATAAGCGCCAGCGTCGGGGTTTCAATGCGACCTATGGCGATCAGGGGTCATTATTTATTTAGTAGACTTTGTTGTTGGATGATGCGGAGATAACGGCCCAAAATACACACTCCCCTTCCAGACACGGAAAAGGAGATAGCCGGCCTTGTCAATATTGTCCATAAAGTGTGTTTGTGTGTATACGCAAGCCCGTTACGACACCACAGCGGAAATGTCATATAAATCATGATATGAAATTTGGAATGTTATGGCCGGACTTTTTGATTGTTAAACTTATATTGACGAAGTCGAAATTCTAATCACGGATGCAGCAGGGCCCGTATACGCATCCGTAAATACATCACTGGGTTGTAACCGGCATGTAAATTGGAGTGAAGACCCTTCAAACGAACCCGGTCAAGATATTCAGTGCAGTTTATTCAAACACAATATAAAGCACGATTTAAAATTGCTCGTTTCTGAAGTCCTGCATACTTTTCCAGAATGTTTTTGAAAAATCCGTCTATTATGTTGGGAAAATTACAGGAAAGAGACCAAGGTTATAGTGTCGAGAATCAACCGTGAGTGACCAAATAAAACAGTGATTTAGTTTTTCATTTATACCACATCGTTTCGGAGATACGCGCTATTCCCGTACGCGCGACTATATACTTATTGATATTGTCTCCAGAACAGTTTCACTCAATTCCTGAGCAAAAGCGCGAAATGTGGAGCTAATACACACAAATTCAGAGCAATTTGTTACTATACCAGATTACCAGTTATCGCAGCTAAATTCCTCATGAATAAAAAGGGTCCCAAATGTCAAACAACCGCAGTAAAGACAAGAATTTTCAAACGTACACGGCCCGTCGAGAAACCCGCCTACGGTACTGCCAAGGATAAATATGCCACAACGTCTCAATACAACACATTATATACCTCAAAGCGGCCATTCTTAAACAAAATTTGGCGGTGATAAATTATCAAGACCCTCGTGCATACGGAAATGGCGGTATTATACCGGCTGTCGTGTTGACATATATTGACTATATACAAACATAATACACGCCTCCATAATCGTGAACACACTAAGTGGGGGCGAGACGAGCAAGCCTCTGTTTTCAGAGACCATCCAAACAGGTTCTACAAATCGGATCCGGGAAAATCCGTTCATGTTTGGGCGCTAAATTGAGGGTCTCTACTCTCTAATTAAGCGGCTGATTATGCCTTGTATAAGACATTTCCATTAGCCATATAAAGTATGTTGTAAAGGTGTGAGGTGTTGAAAAACTATCCGAGGTGAAATGTATTAAAACCTTCGAAACAAACATAGCTCTCGTGAATAAGGCAAAAACAAACTCAGCGCGATTCGGTCTGTAGACGATGGCGTAGATAAGTGTATGTAAAGCTACCAGTACATTAATATCGCATCCTCACATTATAGCAACTAACATAGCAACATTGCTTGGTGGACAACATCCCAGCGTAAATTAGACACTCCACTTTACTTGAGACTTGGAAATCACATAACTGGCCGTAACTTTACTCCGACTGTCGCGGTACATAACGTCAAATTTTCCGTTCCGTCTATCCGCTTAAATTCACGCGACATCCCTGCTAAAACATTCTTATAGCTACGAGCATTTACGCGCGAGGTGACACACAGCGATAAACCCTTACATAACCTTACACAGTAGAAAGTGTGTAGTGCTTACACTGTCCGAGCAAGCACAATGACGCGAACAACACAAGTTCATTTATGCATGACTCCCGACACACGGCCTCTCATACAGTCGATCACATATAACGTTGACCAGGCGCGAGTGACCTTTTTTTTCGAAAAATTACATCAGTCCGTGCGATACCGCTATATCGAATCGTTCATTTTGCGCGTAATGTGGTATTATTTCGTGCGCAGGGTGCACAACACATTTGCGAGTAGATTGTGGGAGTAATAGGGTGTGGCTGTTTTGAATTCCAACTGGAGTCACAACGAATCGCAACGAGCTTGAACTCGAAATGTTCAGTCTCATTTTTAGACTGGCGTTCCAATTCTTGAGCATAAAATAGTATTATTTTATGGCCAAAGTACACAACACCCGGCGGGTAGATCGCTGGACTAACAACGACTGTCTGATTGGAATTCCGCCAGGAATCACGACAAAAATTGGCGAGGGTGGACTTGAAATCCACACCCTCATTTTAAGATGTTGGTCGATCTTGAGCATAATATAGAATTTCTTCAAGGCCACACACGTACACAGAACATGGCAGGAAGCCCGTTGAAGTATACCGTTCATCTGCTTCAGATTTCGCCAGTAAAAGCGAGAAATCGGCGGTATGGTGGATTTGAAATATGCACGCTCATTTTCAAGAAATGTTATCGGAACGCTATGTGAGTTGAGCGCAATATCGACGATGCACTCGTGTAGATCAAAATCAATATAATGTGAAGTGAGAGTGACAAAATAATAGATTCACGATGCACGAACGTATTCGTCAAGAGTATGAGCACGCATAATTGGATACCGCGTGTCCCCGCAAGTCCCGTATTCACGGGTTGGCAACAAAATACTTGATACAACGGTCAGGGTGATTAAAACATTTATTAGTAAAGATCTTCAGCGAGAGCCCGCCCGTGTAATATTCACAAGCAATTTGGAGTTGATTAGCAAATTTGAGGTCCTCGGGGAAAGATTCGTTCGTAACCTCGTTAAAATCGTTTCATTCCGCACGACACTCCACGATTTCTATGTGAGGTCGCTATCTCGCAAACTTCTCAACAATCATAATCCGAGGTTTCCTCGCTGGTTAAGCTTACAAGTGTGAACATTGTAACAATTGCGCACGCAACTATTGAATGATTGGTCAATGCTTTTGTCCGGTGCAAAACGTTGGCTAATACGAACGAGGCAGGTTACCGCATAAAATCAATTTGAGCCAGATGCGGCCTTAAATCTGGAAGGCGCATCACTGGTACAAGGACAGAACGCACACCACGCGGGAGTAAGCAAGCGACCCAGAGAGCATCCTACCTAGCATTAGAGACAATACACTTTCACTGTATAGTTGACTATACGCCAGGCTAAATCCCAGATATGTTTATTTCGCGATATCACAATAGCATAGCATATACGGATCTGGCGCGAATTCAAGTTGCTTGTAAGATCCAGGCATATCACCTCAGAAGGGCAGCTTGGTCTATCATTGAGACCCGCGCCAGCAGCGCATCACTGCAACACTGGACCGATACCCGAAATGCCACCGAATATGTGTGAAATCAAATGGCAGTGCAAACACGGCGTCACGCGCGGGAAAACAGAACACAACGTCACGCGGCCGTGTGTTTTCTGTTTGTGAGGTTGGCAAACAGGCATTTGCATAACGCAACAAACAAGCTGCGAGTGTTCAAGATATTGTATTAGTGGGGGCGAGATCAAGGCTGGCTTGCAGATGTCGCGGTAGGCTTAGCGCTTAGTTAACACGATACTTGTGCAACACACCAGAGTCCGGTAATATGATCTCCAGCAGGATACACCATCATTTCCATACTGTGTTTAAAAACGGAGGTTTTAAGCTACTTCCCAATTGAAAATGGAAATGAGGTCACAATTCCAATGAAAAACAAGTCCGAAATTAAAAATCCGAGAATTAGAACTGGAGCACAGAAACATATCTCAAATTAGATTAACGGCGTTTCGCTTCAATTAGTCTAATTTGCCAAATAAAATTATCTGGTTGTCCGAGTCTCCATACTGCCTCTAAGACCCGGATCAGTGACGATTGGGATAAAGTGGACTCGTAAAACCTACTACCATTGTTCCTTTGCACTGCGATTAGGGTATTGGTCACTTGCGCTCTCTGTCCGCTACATATTCCTGGCACCATGCTTACCATACCACCTCAAAATACACGACTCCTACATTTCTACCAATCGCACCGGACCTGACAAGGCGAAAGGTGTTCAAAATCATCGCAGTGCAACAGAAATAGCACTGATAATTTCACGCTAGGAATACATGCCGTGGGAAACAGTATAGCTAGTAGCAGCTGTTAGGCGCACACTCAAACACCTATATGTTGCTCACTCCCAAATGATGAACCAACACCAACGTCAACTACTAAATTAATAATTACTACGAAAAGGCCGATACCGTTATATATAAAAAGCGAGCGATTCCAGACAACAGAATCCCACAGGGATGGAGCTTGAAATTTAATGTTATACTGACACCAAGTGGTGACTACAACATCGCGTAACTAACTAAGGCCTGCGTAAATGTCAAAACGTATCGCTGTCCTTTGCGTGACTACACCGGCTATCTCCACGATACTCACATTGATAAGTTAATTTCAGATTGCGAATTATAGCCAGGCGCCTAGAAACAACACGGTCAAGCGTCGCGAGGCCTGCAAAACCCCATTAGTCACTACCGGCTTATCACGGCGCGCGACAGAAACCAGCTGTTATTAAAAAGGCGGGCACTACGAAAAGTCAAGGGTCGACACAATGACCGATAAGGTGCAGTCCACTAGTCGCGAAACTGCGAGATTACTCACTCACAGCCCTACAAAGGCCGCGGATCGGGCGACGGAAAACAACCGGACAATCAGCTCGTTAAACGTCAATGTGACGTAATAAAGATCACGCCGTGATTGGTAGAGCGATGAATCCTGATGATAACAACTAGAAATGTTATTCGATTTGCCAGACTCGAGTCGAGATATTAAAATGTTATCACGAAAAGCGTAAAATATACGGAAAAGTTCGTTTTCGGGTACAGGCGACGTCCGTACCCATAGTTATCACGAAATCCGACCAGGATACTGGCGGGTGCAATCGTCGAATAAACGCATGATACTGTTCCAATCTGGTTTAAATGTGAAATTGGTAATGCCACCGGGACAAAACGCTCCACACATGTCACAGCCACATTCATATCTGGAACTCAGGAGTCCGGACTAAATAAAATCTGTATTAATGCGTGGACATATAAATATTTTGCAGTCCCGACAAATCGAAGAAAACTTGTATGCTACGGACGTATCGCATCAACACAACAGGCGTGTGTTAGTCACGGTTTCGTATTTAATGAACAAGAGAGCGTCGCAAAAGATGCGCATAACGAATCCTTTGTGACAATCATAGCGTTACTAATGCTAAAATGTGGTCAAACTTGCCGTCGTTGATTCTTGCCACTCATGTAACAGAGGTAAGGTCGAAACTTTCTACTCTCGTACAAGTAGAAATAGCGGTTCCCGATGAAGTAAAAAAGTAAGCGCTTTAAGCCTAGTTTTGACCAGCTGCAAAAACATTACGATTGTTTGCCAAGGCACAATATCAACCGTTTGATTCACAAACAATCGATATCCGCCTCATTCAAATAAATTCAAAATCAATTTCGCAATACGCGTAAATACCCCGACCTTTAGACCTCGTAAACACAGACACACATTCATCACTGGTCCGGGCCGCTACACCGCCCACAAGCGAGCCAATAGCAGCGCGTCTTTGGAGTAGCGGGTGGAAGGCCGTACGAGGTCGTAGGCAAAGGGGGTCAACGGGTTCGAAAGGCTGTTTGCGAACAACGATGTTCGGGATTTTTCCTATGATGGAATTTGCGTAATGCATTTTGATTGTTGATTGCGTTTTACTGCATTGCACACTTCCTACGCTACTTAATGACGAGGTTATGTTTTATATCACTTCCACTTCTACTTGACATTTTCAAGGCAAACTGTTTCTTATACTTTCAATTTTATGGGATAAAATTGTAGTAACAACTGGTCGAAGTATCGCATGTATCACGATAACCGAATAAACCTTGGAAAAGTACACTCATTTGTCGTGTCGTTATTCATTTTGCCTTAATCGCGAAGATGCAGTCTGTTCTGGTTTAAGCTTTTATTGATATTCTAGGTCGAGGTGGATTTGTTGGCAGACTTCACATAACACAGGGCTCGCGAGCCATATATGGCTCTTTGAAAAAATTTTAATTTTGGACTTAATGCGCGTCTAATTCATAGATTTTACTGCAACCTTTTTGTAAATTGTCATAACGGCCGAGTCATTATACACATGATTGCAGCGTCAAGTCAAGTATATGTGAGGTGAAGACAGTAGCGTATCCATGGCGGTTTCAGGGGTCGGAACCACCCCTTTTCAAATTCCAAAACTCTTCGTCGAATATTGCCCATTAAATTGCGCATTTATCAGTCCAATATGATTGTTGTTTTTTAAAATAGGGAAATACGGTACCTTCAAGTTATTTAGGGGTTTACATCGGACAAAACTAATCCGTAGAGTTCGATACGAAAATTGTATATTAGCAAAACGAAGTTGCTGTCACGGCGGTAAGTCACACGCGAATTCGCCGAACCCATTGTCGCACGCTTTAAAATCTTGGGTCGCGCGTGTTCCAGGGAGAGACAATACAGTTTTGAAAGCTACATTGTCTTCTTGATCATCGGCGAGAAAATTAACTTCTTTGGAAGTGACATTCCATTCCCAATCACAAATTCAAATTAGTTTCGAAGAATATCGTATAGCTCTCACGGAAATGCAAAACAATATGTAGCTTGCTAAGGAGGGGTTCTGGAACCCTCTATGACTGAACTAAATTATTGCATTCTAAAATGTCTGCCAACCGGCTTGACTAGTGAGTGTGCGGGTGCAATAACATCAAATAACGAATCCTATATGTAGTGAACTTTGATATCGTGCTCGCGATGTCACAAATATTCAATTGTGACGTCACCGTTGGCTGACATTGTCGTTTGGTTCTTTGAGAATTACAATTGGAAATATTGGACCAACATGGCTCTTTTGACGAAAAAGGTTAACGACTCATGTATACCCGCTTCTCGTCCTCGTGTCAGACCGCCAGTTCAATCTTGTGTGTAATAGTGAGGAAAATAGAATGATCGGACTGACCGCCACGTTGAATATCTAATTCACAAAAGCTCACCAGCGCCACCGTCAGACTATAATATCATTCTACAAATACACGGTCAACCTTTTGCGTGACTTACGTCGCTTCATATTTACGCTTTACGCATATATACGTGACCTCCGAAAATAGTCACGAAAACGTCAAAGAGCGAGAGAGACCTCGACCGCAATTCCACAGCACGAACGCTTCACAGTACTAGGAGATTTCATTCGCGAAATGGCGTATACCGGTGATAGGGCGAGCGGATGATACATCGGCCGAAAGCACCGAAACCGCGGTATCTCATACAGATATTTTATGCGTAATGTCCGCATAAAAATTACGCGGCGGACTTTCTGGTATCTGAATTCCTATCGAATGAGATGTTAATGATCACCGAATTCAATCGAAATAAAGCTAAACGTGAGAGGCTTTGAACTTACACGCCCAATGTTTAACATAACGTTTAC
>ATSW01049865.1:0-12118 GCA_000444245.1 Botryllus schlosseri | reverse complement strand
GTATTCAGATTATTTCATGTGATATTTCGGCTGTGATGAATGGAGGTGGTTATGGAATGTGTGTGTTAGCAAAGGTTACTGCTTACCGACGTATCTTATATCTATTGCCAGGACTTCAATACAGGGTTGTAACCAAATCTCAATGTTACGAATCAGTTAAATCTTACTTTTATATAGGTTTGACTCGAGTCATTTTCGACTCCTCACCGAGTCATAGTGTTGAGACTGGATTCCGAGTCCAAGGCACAGAGTTCACTGTTTAGTGACGAGTTCAAGTCAGGTTTAACTCACTTTTTGGAAACTCTGGGTGATATCGAAGGCACCACATTGATAGTATAGTCATTTTTCTCAGTCTTAACATGTTTACTCAAACAGATTAAGACAGTTGCGGGGCGTATTTATCAAAGAGACCTGAATCTAGTCATACAGAATGTCTCAAGATAAGTTGTGAATTTTTCACATTATTGTTAATGGTGATATAAACATTCTGCAAATTTTCTTACAGTATAATTATTAGTGCTTATTTATTGTTACCTAAACTCATACATTATTTCTGTCAAGTCAACATGAAGTTCAAAAATAAGGTCTACATGAGAACCGCACCGCAGGAAGATGATCAAAACCCTCCATCCGCAGACATCAACCCTCTCCCAGTTGATCAGAGAAGGACTACGACTGAACTATGGCTCCCAGAAGCATCTACCGCGTTTAAACTTCTCATGTCTGCAAATATGGCTTCGGCTCTGTTGAGCAATATATCCGATTGCGATGAGACGTATAATTACTGGGAGCCGTTGCACTATATATTCTATGGAGATGGATTTCAAACTTGGGAATATTCGCCGGCGTATGCTATCAGGTCGTGGGCTTACATTCGAATGCATTCAGTGCTGACTTGGCCACTGTTTAATATGCTGAATTCGAACAAACTTTTTGTGTTTTATTTCATTAGAACGATGCTGGCGTTCTTTTGCTCTGTATGCGAAGTGCAATTTTATAAAGGAATAGCTTTGATTTTTGGGAATAACGTCGCAAGAATGCTGTTAGTATTTCTCACGTTTGGCGCTGGTATGTTTATTTCTGCCACTGCATTTCTGCCAAGTACATTCTGTATGTACATGACGTGTTTAGTGTTTGGATTTTGGATGCAAGGATATTTGCAATTGGCAGTACTCTCTGTAGCGGCTGGTGCTATACTCGGTTGGCCATTCTCAGCAGCCATAGGCATCCCACTGGCAATAGACATTCTGTTGAGAAGGCAAAACTACTCACAATTCTTCAAATGGTGCTGCATCGCTTTACTTACAATGCTACTACCATCTATGCTAATAGATACATACTATTACGGAAAACCAGTCATTGCGTCGTTAAATATCGTGTTGTACAACGTGTTCTCAGAACACGGCCCTGATCTTTACGGTACCGAGCCTCTATCATTCTACATCATCAATGGCGTCCTTAATTTTAATGTTGCATTTTTACTAGCACTTTTCAGCGGTCCAATTGTAGCTATATCCGAACTCATTATTTCTGTGAGAGTGACAGGATACCGCATGCCGTATGTCTTATTTCTTCTGTTTTTGAGCCCGTTTTATGTGTGGATCGCGATTTTCTTCACCCAACCTCATAAAGAAGAAAGATTCTTATTCCCTGTATACCCACTTATCTGTTTTGGTGCTGCCGTCGCTATAGCTACCGTTCAAAAACTCTATTGCATCGTGCTCAAGTGGCATAAAATCGTTGACTTCCGTTGGATTTCAATATCTACGCTCGCAATTTATGTAATTCTATCAATATCGAGAGTTTTTGCGTTATTTCAAGGCTACCACGCGCCTCTAGAGATTTACCCGAGCCTTATAAAAGTATCGGAAGACCTTGGTAGCGTAACCAGCGAACATAATTTAAGAGTGTGTGTCGGTAAAGAATGGTATCGTTATCCATCCAGCTTTTTTCTGCCGACAAACTTTACGATGCACTTTGTAAAGTCGGAATTTCGCGGGCAACTGCCCGGTAAATTCGAGGGGCAGCCTCCCGAAGGCTCCAGGCGTATCCCGGCTGATATGAACGATGCAAATATTGAAGAACTCACTAGATACGCGGACGTGAAGTCGTGTGACTTTATGGTGGATGTATCGATCTCGGGACATGCTAGTAAATACGAACCCAACTACGCGACGGATAAAACGCACTGGGATATTGTGAAATCGATTGATTTTCTCGACTCTGCACGCTCGGAAAACAGGCTGCTACGAGCTTTTTACATACCGTACGTATTCGAAACTAGGAATCGCTTTTCAAAATATGTACTGCTACAGTCTAAATCGAGTAAGATCCTCGGTAATGGATAGAATATCGCTCGGAAATGAAGTAGGCTATCAAGTTTATCGCCGTGATATTGTAAGCAGGCGTGACCTTCGCATTTATCAGTGACGTTACTTTGATCGTGCTTTTGCTATTTTTGTATCTGTCGAGTTTGGAATACACGCTCTTGAAACGTGCAGATGTGTGTTATCTTACCGGATGGCGTGCTAGGTTGGGCTGGGAAAAATCCAGTGCTTCGGGGATTTGATTCTGAATCGGGTATCACGAGTTACGGCCTACGACGTCAACAGTATGAAAGATGTGGAGAGTTCAGAGATTCACATTTTACGCTACCACAAATGATATAATGCCAGGTGTGCATCACAATAAATTATATTTCGACCGCGTCCTTATAATTGCACTTTGTGACAATGCTGCGGGTCGATCGCGACTTTTCAGTAATGTGGGCAGCTCAGAACTACATGTTTCGTACGCTGCGATACGACCGATCCAGGTTTCCGTAATGGAAAATACTATCGAAACTATAATTTTCGTACTGGAAATAATCATATAACCCTTCTCGAATAATAAAAATTAATTGCCGAATCTTTGTGCCCGGCCCGATATGTTAGAATTGAACCATTTCATCTTACCGATTAGAGATAAGTCGTTTTTCGACTGGGATTTCAAGTCTTCCAATTCACCGAGCAACAGCAGTCTATTTTCTTCCAGCCTGAAATACGGTGATTTGGTTTATTAATTTGCAAGCGCCGTTAACGCATCAGAATCAGTTTATCAATAATTTCAAAACAATACATGACTGCGACTGATGATGACTGATACAATGAAAACATAGGAAGGTGTCGAAACGACCTGGAGCAGTCTTTAGAGCAGGGCTCTCAAATGTGGTCGCGGGCCCATCTCCTAGTTTTTGATGACGCCATGGGCCGCAGCATCAGATAGGGGTTGCCTATATGTATTTCCAAGTAGACCTTGCAGACTGGCATCCCATACACATCGTGAAAATATGATTTACTATATTGTAATATTCACGCTTGCCGCGAAAATGTGATATTTTTAAATATTTGGATACAAGTGATGTTGTTCTTGGCATAATGAGTTATAACTAGTTATAGCTAAACGATGTACAACGCAAGCTACGACCTTTTGATATATTAGTATTCTCCATAACATTTTGATGGTAGCCTATGTTACCTCCGTGATTGTACCAAGTCACGGCGTTCCGAGTCTCAAGTCTTTTTTTAACGTTTGACCCGACTCAACCCGAGTTATTTATGTTTTATCGACCAGTCAGTCCGTGTTCGAGTAATTATACAGAAGGTCGCGCCCAAGTCAAAATCACAATTTTCAGTAACGAATCATCACCGGGTCATGTTTTATCATCATGATCAGGTAATGAGACATAACATAATAGCCGGATGGTAGCCTTCGAAAGTGATGTGATAGCGAAGTATGATGAGTAGGCTAGCTTAGGGTTTTTGGAGTAGTTTTAGAGTGAATTTTTATGTTCTCAAATCAGGAATAAGATATATGTGCCAGTAAAATAAACGCCGAAATGCACAAAATGTTCTAGCGGGCCGCGTGTTTGAGACCACTGCTTTAGAGTCAGCCACCCACCTGGGCCTCGGCGATGTAAATACGAGACATGCACAGTGCACACACTGGATGGAAAAAACTGAGGGATAAGATAAAGTAGGGTTATCATACGTCCTCTTTTAAGACGATTTGTGCTCTTTTTTGGCATTTTTGAAAGTGTCCTCGGAGGACGCCCAAATGTTCTCTGTTTTGAGAATTTTGGTTGAATATAGGGCAAAATTCAACTGAGTTACAGTAAATCAGAACTGATGTGTGGAACAGTATCCCGCCGGCCATCCGACAGTCGACGAGCATGTTCACATTCAAGTCGAAATACAAGCAATTACTACTAAATAAATACAGTCCATCCTCAAGATTACCGGACCACGCCACGACTGATCTATCGATCTCGCTTCCCATGACATGCCGCCCTATTTCTTGTCGCATTCTTTTTCTATACTATCTTCTTTACTTTCATTCAGTGTGCATGCCTCCTCTTTACATCGCCTAGGCCAAGGTGGGTGTCAGATTCCATAGACTACTCCTTGTCGCTTCGACATCTTCCTGTCTTTTCATTGTATCGCATTTTTGTGGTGTATTGAACTGATAAAATTGCTAATAAACCAATGATGATGAAGTAACGCTCCGGCTGCTATTTCGGGAGCTGAGCCCGAAAGCTGACCTTGTTATCATTATTTTTTAGTCAACCAACTGATAATGTGAAAGAAAAACTGTAATTCGGGGTTTGAGCCGGAAAGTTGACCTTTTTTTAGTCAGACGACCGAGAAGTGGGTAAAATTTACCATTTTTTCAAGATTTTCCTTTGGTATTGCTAGTTTATAAATTTTGAAAAAGTGACTTCTTTTTCGATTACCACAATATGGCAACCCAAAGATAAAGCGACAAGCGATAGAAATCAATGGCGCACGCGAGGTTGATATGTCAGATCGGGGCCCGGTAATCCTGGTAACCTCAAGCTTGAGGACTGACTAGCACTGATTCGGTAGAAATTGCTTGTATTCCAACTTGAATGTGGACATGCTCGAAGACTGTCGGATAGCCGGCGAGACGCCGTTCCATAGTATATCACGCTGAAGTTGCGTATGCTACGTTACGGCGCTAATTATATACGTTATCAAATCCGTGCGTCGAATCACATTTTCACTTCTGCGACAAGTGAGATAACGACTTGATGTGACATCTTCTCTAGCAATTGTCGATGGCGTGTCGTGAAATAGTAGAAAATTCGTAGAGCAAACATTATACAATAGAAGCCCTGGGGGTGTTACAACTCGATTCACATTGAACGAAACAAACGTCGCTTCGTATACGTAAGGAAGACATAGAGAAGTTTCTAGCGTATCAAGCGGCGACGCGTTCATGAACAACCGCACATAGACTGCTAAAAATCGGATTACTGCAGTGCGTTTATAGTTTCAATCTCGACTCGCAAAGCCAAATTACCTCTCTAGGTCGTTTTCTAATCCCTGAAGATGCAAATGGCACAGGTCGATCGTCTCTTGGATCGATTCGTGCGCAAACTTTCTTTCCAACCCGTTTTTCGGCGAGCCGTGCGGACTTCTCCCCAACTGCTGCAACCATTTTTCACGCACAGCCGCTGCCTTGTGGCTGTGTATCTCGTTACGCTCGTTTTCCAGAGTTAACCTGTCTTCTGCGTTCTTTTCAAACTTCCTACAGATATCCTTGATTGAAAATAATTCAAATAAATATATACGTGCATTTGATCGAGACATGTATGCTGCAATTCTCACTTGGTACTTGTCAAAGATATCGACCGAGTCCATGTTTATCTTCATTTAGCAGTTTTGGAAGCCTGATCTTGGGAGGATATATAAACCTGCAGTCCTGCATACACCGGGATGGCACAAGACTATACCACATTCGCTCAAAGCTAACAATCGAACATATCGCCAAATTGAACTTTTGAGGGATGTAAGTTCTTGGAAATCGCTATTCTGCCTGCTACATCCAGGCTCGTGAACATTCGTTCACACGGTGTCTAACGTAACTAATGTGAAATACAAAAGGCCACGCATTCCGGAGGTGTTCGCTTCGCAGCGTCGTTACATAACCTATAGTATATGCCGTATAATCTGATGCGCCAACCGCAAGTTTGAATGACGTTATGATAAAGGCTTGTAGGTTGACGTCGGTGAAAGTTAATGATGTGTTATTATAATGCGGTGAGACTAATCATCACGTGACGCGCGTTAAATTCGAGTAGGTGAATATTAATTAGGTAGTAGAAACTTAGGACGCAAACTTATAATCCATACTAATTCACAAAATGAAAACTGAAAATCCTTTCTTTTCGGGTGCGTGTCGTTGCTTCCTTCATATTTCTGTGGCCGGGCTGGGTAAGCATTTCCGTCGGTGGAACACATTTCTGAGTTTACCAGACTTGGACAATTAGATAATTCTAGTTACTTATAATTAGATTACAGAGAGAAATGCAGGTTATCTAATTCTAATCTAATTTATGAAATGTTTCTATGCTCTATGCTCTATAATTTCTGGTTTTCCTGAAAATGCTACAGAACTATTACTAGTGTATAGTATGAAACGAGCGAAGCGTTTTGTACAGACATTTGCCATTCCCATCCTAATGAGAACGAATTCATTGTTATGAACTGAACTTGTTTCAATCTCCAAATTTTCGCGAATTCGGTAATTATAATCTAATTTGGAAAAACGGCGCATCTCTAATTCAAATTTTAATCTAATTTGGAAACGCTGGGAAATTTCTAGCTGCCCAACTCTGACTGGTATATATAGCTCCTTCTGTCAAGGGTCCAATGAAATATAAATCAGCTAACTATGACAACAGCCTTTGTCAATAAGGCTATATGCCATAACTGTGTCTCGGCTAACTGTACAATTATGATTTTTCGAAATGTTCGAAATTCGTATTTTTTGACGAGAGTTATCGGATTCCTGTTGATTTTTACATGAGATCCTTCTTATTCGGACTCCTCTGCCGCTATCATGTCGTCGGACGGGTTTGTATTCTCAGCAATCACGATCCGCTCGTCACTGATTCACATGCTGTCTTCACGGGCCACGCAGATTCAGAGCTGTTCAGTGTTCATTGATAAAGTACTTTTCACAGTTCCTGTATATGTATATCATCGTGAGTCGGTGTATATACCGCAAAAACACAAAGAAGTAATACCGTCCTATTCCTTATCGAGTAGGCCTACTCATGAAGTTTGTTGTACTCGCACAATCTATACACAACATATGTTGTAAGGCTGTACTTAAACTCTATCAGTTTTTGCTTCCTAACGAAATACTATTTATCGGGGATATATATTTACATTACCCCTGTTTTTTGTCTTCATTTTGTCGACTAGAACATAATATATGGGGACTGGGGAGAGTTTCATAACTTTTATGAGAGAAATCGCCCGGACAACCAAGCGATGTAGTTGTAGCAATGTACCAGATTATATAGTCTCGGATATTACATCGACTGTGTTTTGATGGAACAACACGAATTCACGTCTGCGAATATTGTTATAAAGCGAACCGCGAGAGGTCCCTCCATGCGCTAGCCGAAGCAGTTGATTGAATTCCTCATTGAGTTTGCAGTTCAGTTCGTTGTGAGTGCTCTGTACGACTGATGCTATTGCTTGAACGACTTTATAACGCAGAGCGAATATTTTTGTGTTGTTATTGACGTGTGATCTTACTCCAGAAGGTTCCATCTTGCATGCGTACTTCGCTGCGTATAATTTCTTCTTCCGACAGACCTGACTCATTCGCGTATATCACTTGACGTCTTTGACGTAACATGCAACAGCCTCATACAAATTCGAATGTATCTCAATTGTATGTATCAATGAATTTCGTAACACGGGCATACACATTCCATACGATTCCATGGTATAACGGCGTAGGATTTCTTATCAAGTTTTTGTGTGAGGCACGAAGTGTCATCGGGTGTTTCTTGGGAATGTGTTCCCAAGATATTTCGGGATGATGCCTGGCAATTTGTCTACGTTTACTGAATTACGGAATGTCATTCTGTACTCAACATACTATACTGATACCTATATGATCCATAATTTCTACCCAGCCGAATATCTCTTTCTTTGTAAGAGATAGCCTACTTACGACTCAAGGGCTTCATGTCCATGATATCAACCTGCAGTGGTGCAAATTACCACTATAGTCGAAAAACACCACGAATACCATAACCAACGTCACACTCTCATTGCTCATCTGTCCACGGACCAGTCTGCTGCCCACAAAATCGGAAATCGGCAAACACATCGACGCAGATGCGACACAAGCAACCCATAGTATGACAAATTATTGCACCGCAAGTTATAAAAGCACAGAACACAATGCCAATGCCAACTCATGAAGACATATTTCAAGCAGAATCCGCATTGGATGGACCCAGGTGCCTTGTAAGGTTACAGTCGTCGACAGAATAGAGAATTGCCTTGGTTCCTTTCGTGGATGTTAAATCGCCAATGTCTTACGATCTTCCATCACCGCAAGAGCTGCAAGTCTGCCGCACGACCCCATCACACCTCCTCCTGTAATGAGAGATGACCAAACTCATCAGCTGTGGTCCTTATTATACAGTATATATACAGTCTTCCAAGGCGGCACAGAACTGATGGCATTATGAAACTGAAAGGGGCGGCTTGAAAGGCATTACTGCTACTGTCTAGTGTCTACTGCTCGTGGCCGGTGTATAGGGGAACCGGGGCCTACGCTATCGTAGGCCCCGGGGGAACCCATCGCGAAATATTCTTCAAGTCATATAATAAGGAGTGCAAAGTTATGAAGTTCGACGATCAACTTGATAAAATGTTGGAATTTCATATAAGAAAGGTGAATATACAGTGTATTTGTCACCTGGGTGCGATCCACTGCCGCACAAGTAGAGTCCAGGCACAGGCGTGCGTTGCGACGCCATGTACGATGTTGGCCGCGATAAAAATAGCTGATCAAGACTGATCGACCCGTGAAAGATATTCTGCAAAAGAAAAACCACACCGACCAGTTTTAGTACGAAGTATAGCGCTTTAGACAGAGAAACGATAGATTTTACCCCTCCTGTCAAGCCGAACGTCTTTTCCAAGTCCATCGGCGTCAGCATGTCGTATCCGACGACGCTGTCCGTGAAGCCGGGCGCGTAGTCTTCGATACTGCGAAAGACTGAACCAGAGTCGGATAATTAGAAAATTTTCAACCGTTTCAAATTGGTTTGAAATTAGAATGAAAGCTACACAGTTTTGTTTGTTCTAAATTGAGTTGAAGGACTTCCTACCTGCATCTCGATATTCATCTTTATCGCGACTGGTCCATTCTTCGTTTCCATTTAGATAGTATGGAGTGTACTGAGTGAAGAGGGAAAGAACGTGATGACCTTCTGGAGCCAGAGTAGGATCTACGGTTGAGGGGATGCACATTTCTATCATTGGCCTGCGAATGTAATTAGAATATTGCTACGGCACCGCTATTATAGTTTCAAGACTTGAGCCCAGCTGGTATCGTTTATTTTTTCAGCCGATACCGATAAACCGATATCTAGCACCTTCATCGATAACTCCGATGCATTCATCCGATATTAAAAAAATATGGCATCTAGCTCAAGGCGCATTTCTAAAAAATCATAGCATATATTTCGACAGCTTTGCCCCCGTTGCTATACTTGGACATGACGTAAACTAGAAAGGCTTTATCTGGACAAGCGATAAGAATAATATATAATCAATATTCCTAGACCAGTCGCAGATTGTAGTTCTATGAATCCCAACTACCCTGCTGCGACTTCACGAAAATTGCCGATATTTTTACCTCTCATATCGGACACTCTAGGCAACAATCGTTGACTCGATGGTTTATAACAAATTTCATCGCGGAGCAAAATGACTCAGAACTGTATATTAGGCAGAACATGTAGAAATCAGTTCAGCGTGACCTGCGCTATCACGATTGATTATCGAGTTGTTAATTACTACGCATCGTGATTGCGTTGAAATGTGCATGATTGTGAACTCGACTCGATAGTTTAATTGCTCAAATCTAACCCTGTACACCCCCGCACTCGTCAGGAAATGTGCGATTGTGCATTGCGCATTATGTGATCATTTAGGAGCCGCGCTTTGGCCACCTCTGATAAGTATATCGAAGTTGTTGGCGTAATGAATTTATCTCACCTCTTCGAAAAGCGGCCCAGTTCCGCCTCAACGTACGCGTCGTGAACGCACTCCACGTTTTCGCAGTTGAGATGAATCGTGCCTTTCAGCGCGTTTGGGATATCGGAGAGGTCATTTCCGAGAGCGTGAAACCGAGGTATCCTGTTTACGGCGACTTAAAATATATATAAACCGCGAATTAGAAACTTGCTTCTGTGGAAGTAAACTAGAAATCGCATGTATGAAGTTCTGTATTTCGTTTAATCGGCGAAAACCCTGAAACGAATCACGGCTATAATATTCTATGTCACGGAATATCTATTGATGACGTTCGACTAAGTGACGACACCATATTTGTGACTTATTCAAGCACGACGTTAGTTGAAGGAATTGCACACGTAGATTGCAATACATTATCTTGAATTATAATCAACTCCCGAGAAACGAAAACCCGATAGTACTTTCATGATACCTCGCGCTTGCCGCGAGAAATCGAGATAAGAAATGTTACGTGGTTAATACTGTTGCATTTGTTCGAATATATATATGCATAATTCCATACTTCTACTTGGTCTTGATTGTGAATTTACGTAGTTGCTTCCGCTTCTACTTGAGTAGCAACGATGACTTCTTTGACCACTCATACTCATGATAGAGTTATTCAAACAGATCAAATATAATGAATCGTGATACCGGTCTTCTGATGTGTGATGTGCTTGCAGCCATTGCTAGCAGAGTCACTACTAGGGCTGGGCAAAATCGAGTACCTGAGTGATTCGATTCTGAATCACGTATTGCGCTTCGAGTCGAGTCGAGTATCACTTAGTATGACGTCACAACAGAATGTACTATCTCAGACTCCAAATATGTACCTTTTATGCCACCGCAAAGAACATCATGCCTGTTATCCATCACATTAAAGATACTTTGGTATTTTTTTTACCATACCGATTTCATTGCACTTGTTGACAATGTTGCGGGATGATCAAGACTTCGGAAATGTGTTATTTCCAGTAACGTTCAGCTTGTACTATGTCTCGTATGCCGCGACACGGCTAATCAAGGTTTCGAGGCTTCCTCAGTAGAAAATCGTATCAAAGCTATAATTCCCGTTAGTAAATTTACTTTAAGTTGCGAGGAGCGCATAATTCAGTACTCGAAAAAATCGTATTTTATTACTCGACTCGAATCTTTAAAATTAATACTTGTTTCAGATTCGAGTATTCGAATCATTGCGATCAGCCCTGGTCACTACTAACAGTGATGTAGCCAAGGGTGGATTATAGGGGTCGAAACCTTCCTTGTGAAATGCCGATCTCTAATATTTCTCAACTCATTTGCCATTTAGTAAGTGGTATCATCAGTTTTTAGTTAGTTAATTACGTATTTGTAAAGCTCACAGTTACAGTTCTGGTTCTAGCTGAGCGTTGTGCAAATCCAGTAGTGTATACAAGTCTGCACGTGATGTGTATTTATGAGTTTATGACGTCTTATTGCCGATCATATCGGGAGCAAACCATGCAACTCACCATTTATTTTGGTGACGGGCGAGGTATAGTCGATGCTCGATATCTGATCGAGGTATTCCGTCGGCAGGCCGCCGGAGAAGTTTTGGAATATCTTGTTGAAAGTCACTTCGGGAGTAGCGTTCGAGAGGACGGCCTTGGCTTCGATTTGTGTGCCGTCCTCCAGAGTGATTCCGAATAATTTATCGGATGACGACGTGACATGCGCCACACTCTGGAATCGTTCAAATATTACGTGGCGTATAGGATTGTTAACTTGGCGCGAGTCAGGACAATATATGATACTTAGTTTTGGTTTTTAAATCCAGAATCACTCTGAATTTCAGTGTGATTGGTATATGATTATAAGTAGACGGCGGACGATATGTAATTTCTTAAAACCCTTACGAGGTGGGCGTATCATATATGATATGACATGTCTCCGACACCGATATCTCCATGTTGACACGCCCTAGACATCGGGTACTACGTTTTTTGAAAAGCTGAGACTTTTCCGATGTATTTGGTACCTTACTC
>ATSW01049771.1:0-14076 GCA_000444245.1 Botryllus schlosseri | reverse complement strand
GTCTCAGCCTTCCTTGATTTTATCTGTATCAGCATTTTGGTGTAATCTTCAAACCTAATCCGCAGTTTATTGTTATGTGTACTAGAACGTTGGTTTTTTATGCTGAGCCCATTTTTTCCTTCCGATATTCAATAAACAGTCGTTACCGCAAGTCCTTGGAAGACACAACAATTTTCGCTGGAAATTTTTTGCGATTGTTGTAACAATTTTCCGTTCTCAAGATTAAAATTGGTAATTGTTGTCGAGCGGATTACAGATAACGAGGTGGGCTAGGTATATTGCGTTTAACTGTAAATCCGTGTGTATAGTTCTTGGGTGGGTGTGCCCCGCTTTTTCATAAGAAGGCTCGCAACGTTTTGACACAAACTTCATACTATTTGTGACACAATAATTTGTCTTGAATTTGTATTCACGCTCACCCGCAACACAACCAGGTGTTGAGCTGCACAGACGTTGCTGATGCATTTCTGTATCCACTTAACCGGGAGTATTTTGGTGACAAGATCGACTTGACCCCAATAACACCCCGTTACGTTTACGAACCTACGATTTTAGTCTCTTCAAAATCGTTTCAGTCTGCACCTGTACGATTGGCACGGTGTCCATGCGGAAAGGGCGCGGCACTATGTACGGTGTTGACACCCAGAATGTGGGAAAATTGAATCCTAGACTAGTAGTGACTGAATCGCGGTAGCCTACACATCAAACGTTAGCAAATTGAATGCATAGATTGCCTTATATGTATTGGGATCTCAACTTGCGACTTCATAAAGTGCCCCTTATGATCAATAACCACGTCTTTCGAAGTTCGTTTTATCGTGATCCGATCCTTAATGCAACCAATACTCCCATACATAAATTTATACTGAGAACTTGGCTATTCAACACGTTACTGTTTTGGCAATCATTTGTTTCGTAAATAAAACTGTGACGATGCAGTAACGTTGGATTTTTTATGGACCAGATCTCTCACTGATCTAAAAAGGTATATAGCTTTTCTCCGGACGCAATCCAATTTCACAGCGACACAAATAGTCATTCTTGTGCAAGTGCATGAACTCGTGTTTCTACTGCTCTGATTTGACCGGAATTTTTCACTAATTGATACGTGTCCGACTGTGCGTGTGACGAAGTGTGCATTGTGCAAGGATGATAGCGTGATGTTTCAGTAATACCGATAATTTCGACATAATATTTGCTGACCAATGTGAGGCGTAATTTTTCAGACAGATTTACCCGTCGAATTTTTGTGGTTTCGCTATCTGTGTTAAAGTCAAATATTTGTTCATGTGCTGCATATTCACATGATAAACCCGTGTCATACTCCAGCTAGGCGGGTTACATCACAATTCTGGCTATGCATCCATGTCGGGCAGTATATTTGAATTTTGATATTAGTTGTGCATTTTGTAAAATGGTGATTGGTTGAAGACGAAATCCAATTCATGCACTGCTGATATGTGCGCTGAAATCATCGTGCGATCGCTTTCAGCATGAATCGGTAAACCAGATAACATTCTGTCATATTGAATAACATATTTGTAGAGCTTCTCGGAGGTACAGAACTTCAATATACAATTGAATGGTATATTCATATTGAAATGAACCCGAATATTTTCGGCTGACGCTCGTCAGGGGTATTCGTCAGCAACTTGTAGAGAATTGGAAAGAACATTGAGGGATAAGATTGTTGGTATACAATATATTGAAGTTCTGTAGATCCTAGAAACTTTCATATTATAAACAGGGGATTGTTTTGGTGGAAATTTTTTATTTCTGACATCCGTTTCAATACGCGCATCAGGTTATCACTATCAGCTTATGATTTGTTACGTATCACTCGAAATTCAAACGCCACAACCATCCCGATTGTGTCGTCCCAGAAAAGTAAGATGAATCATACTTTCGCCAGTTCGGGAGCCTGTTTTGTTTGGCTACGAACTTGAGATCATGTCGTAATGTCTGTAATCTCTTATGTTCACGGGGAATCCGTCATAATCGTTCGTGAAGGCATTGTGTGTATCTGGATCTCCGGGCCTTTTTATGAAATTCCTTAGATCTTATCGCTGCGAGATGCGTACAGTCAAAGTTCAGTAAACAATCACCGGAAAAATTACTGACAGTAGCGATCATATAGTACCATAGTCGTGTTTCTCAAGTGCTACACGCGTGGTAGCAAATCCTAATATTGCATTCTCAAAGCACATGGGATAAGACTATTGCACGTTCCTTATCAACCGGACAAGTCGGCTGCGATGAGGCGCCGTGGTACCTGTAGCTAATCTTGATACATAATTGGCAGTTGGTTTACATCGCCAATGTCACACGGCCGAATATCCCGCGTTTGCTGCTCGCTAATTTAATAAAGTATGAAGCAAACTTGGTAGAGTTCGTCTGAGGCAATGTCGTGTCTCGGATGGGGAGATTTTCAGATATCGGTATCCACGAAATTATTCTTTCATTTCGTTTTCGTTCGGTGCATCCCTTCTTGTGATTGACGATTTGTGAACCGATTCTTAATGCAACAAAATACTCCAATACATAATGTTGATGCTGAGAACTCAACTATAGTTTTTTGGGTGACAGGGCTTTCATTGTACAGAACTGGTTTTGTTGTCCAAATACGCAATTAGCGTTTTGTCTTTGCGGCAATTAGTACAACACTGTCCATGTCCAGCTACGAGTGCAGCATAGATAAATAAAATCATAATTCTGTCCTTCAATCGAAACCTTGGCGAAAATCCAGAGTTCAATTCGTGTCATGCCCTATCAGAGTCCATCCGATAATGAATTGAATTCAAGAAAATACAAAAACGATTTGAATTTCCGCGTCCAAACAAATCCGAACCCAGTTTGGCAAAATTAGAAATCTTCAAATCCATTTTATACAGAAGTACTCACTTTTTTAATAAATTTTCAATGACATATCACTGGGCAAATATTTTAGCCGGTTACCACATTAGTGACATTAGTCATACAACCCCACTGTAAGATCTTGAGCCGTTGCATGTTATGCTTCTACAGAATGGCAATTCAATCCTTCAATCCACGCGGCACCATTACTTGTATACATTGCGCAATGGATATCTATTGCCCACTGCCCCACTGTTCACCCGACAGTAAATAGCCGGTTGTCCTGAAAAGTAATTTGTGATACTGATCGCTATGCTTACGCTGCAGCCACAATGCAAACCGGCCTCGCCATGCTAAGCAGCAAAGCCGTTAGCTTGCGGCGACAAAACGCTTAGCGGATTTCATTGCATTGAATACTGAAACCCATCAAATCGCGGCGATTATCTGTGACGCGTTTCAGTCGTCGTTTGTTCTTGCGTTGAACCGTGAATGGTTTCTGGGACTTCTTCCCGACTGTAGTTGAAAAGCTTGGTGTCGGAGAGTCGACTATATCTTTGTTTACGCGCCGGCGTATGAAAGTTTCGTGCGTTGCCGGGTAGTCTTTTCGTACGAGAAGGTAGAAATTATTGTTGGCCCGCGATCAGCCCGGATCATGGGAAAAATCAACAAATATTTGTAAAACTAGCATGAAATCGCGAGTTTGAACATTTTAATCTTGAAATTGTGATTACGATAAGCGTCGCACTGAATGTTGCGCTGATGTACTTTCAAGCTTACTAATGAACACTTGAACAGTGAACACTCTACGAATATATCATTCGATTGTATATTGAAGGCCTGTACCTCCAAGATTCTTCAAATATATACAATTTATACATATTATTCGGTGCTGATTCTATGTTAGGGTGGTTCTATATCGCATAGCCTATATGTAACTTTAAGTTGTGCTTATCAACGCCGCGATTTTTTGCACTTCAAGATCTGCCTTCCTATTTTCTCGATGCCCAGTCTATATTTCGACTGTCATAGATAAAACGCGCCTATTGATGCATGAACATTGGACAATGTAAACTGACCCTTTGGTGGACCTTGAAACTCGCTCATGTCAGGAATCATAATTTTAATTACGGTAGCATGGTCTCTAAAAATACATTGTTGAGAATTAGTAACATGATAGTTAATCGTAGAAGGTCAAGCCCGCGCATTCTTATTGTTAGGTCAAGTATACTATCGAGGTAGCAGTTAGATTTGGGCACATACGGCTGGTATCTTTGTGAACATTGATGGTCCCGATGATTGTAACGTTTCAACGCCTTAATCTGTTGATATAATGTCACTGATCTCCCTATAAAGCCTCTGGTTGGCAGTTATTTTCGTTTCCGCCTGTGCTGAAACCTTTAATATGACTCGGATGTTTGTTAACGCCCCGTCGCGGTTCATCAGCGCGCCCTCCGTAATTGACCCCGTGTAATCTCCTCCGCCAGCAGCTCTGGAGAAATGACACATAGCTTGATAGCGATTTGTCTCTTGCGGTCGCCCTATCAGATTTTTTTTTAATCTCATAAATTCATTCCACCAGCCCCTCGTTACTGTTTGTCGCGGCCATTTTTCATCAGAGCTACAGTACGTCACGATTCTGTTTTGTATAAACTGAGAAGGTCGGGCGAAATGCGTTTGTACTCGGATTGCCAAATCGCCATCTCGTCACTTGTGATTAATCATAGATTAAGTTAATCCTTGACTAACAAGGCCTGATGAGTTGATGGATTTGCCGCCCCGGTTGACTGATGCATTGGAGTTTAGTGGCGCGACACTATTTGACCTTTACAATTGCTATACCATACAGTTTACGTATGTACAATTGTACGTCAATGATACTACAAATCCCATCAGGGGGACCATATGCAGAATTATTCAAAATCAACCTATGGAGGTGATACGTAGCCTAATTCATGTATCATATGAGACATAGCCTTTCGGTTTGAAATGATGGGTGTGCGGTTAAAGTTGTGGATAATTTTGTATTATTGCCGGATATATATAGCACGTTCAGTTAATTTCCAATCTATTTTGTGATATGGTATTACAGACCGTGACCCAACCAAACCATTACAGATGATAAGCGCCACCAAACTTTTACAATACAAATAATAATTATTGTATATAGGATAGCCACCTTTTTATTGCGAATAAATGAGTAAATAGGTGTGGAGATAACATATGTGATAGGCTATGCCAGTGGTTCCCAACTGAATATGTTTGGCCATGAATTGCTCAGTCAACACATGGTTGCGCGTTAAAAAGCACATTTTTTTAGTCACAGGCAAATTTTTTCATAGGGGGGGGGGATTTCGCACGAGACGAAAAAGGTTGGGAACCACTGGGCTATGCAATATATTTCAATCCGTAGTGGGGGTCATGTACTGTCGTCCTATCAAAATCAACCCCATGACATTTTCTGTATTTACTTCCTTTCGTAATGGGATATGACGGTACGGAGTTATGCGGACTTGCTATATTCGACTTCATATGAATATCGGATCTGGTAGTATTTACCAATTTGTACTAAATGAACTGTTTTGTCGGTGCCGGACTTTAGAGCCTGTCTAAAAGTTTAGAGCGAATAAATAGGCAATAGGGATATGTTATTTGGCAAACAAATATTTGTACGGCGTACGGTGCGCGCTTATGCAAATACACGGCAACCGGTACAATATTAGTCTTTGTCATTTCGAAACACGCTATTAAAGTGAGTTATCCTTCGGCGTTTATCAGCGATAGCCTACATAGTTGCAAACCGCTGTTGATATAATATAGTTGCCCAGAATTCAGCACCGTGTATTCTCTGCCTTACGTGAGATATTCTCTCAGATGTTGATAAAGCGCTGAACGTATAATACAGTCCGGGCTGTTATTGACATGACTATCGCCGAATCCGTTACGTATGAAGTGATCGCTAAGTAGTTTATACCTTGCGAGAAATGTTATTGTACGTGAGATCTCTGGCTATGTTCTCAAGTAGAAAGTGCTCAAGAGCTATGAATCTGCGGGTTGTAATCCCTACAATGCGCCTACTTCCAAGAAGCCTTAAATGGCGTTTCGAGTCAAAACTCCGGTTCATTGTTGTGTGCAGCGTTTTAGTTGATATGGAGACGATAAGACAAACGAAATTCTCCTTGAAATTCAATCCACCAACTGTACAATTGCCATATCGACTTCCAATTTTCTAGTTACATTCATCACTACGAGAGGAGATGCATCCGTGTACTTGGCCTGTATGGAAAGTCGTGGCAGAATATTTTTAACAGTGACATGACGTCACATATTTTTTGTGACGCTTGGATATAGTATGCGTCACATTACAGGAAACTGGTGCCCATGTAGCCGTGTTACTCCATCTAGTATAGTAGCCTATATCCCCATTCCCCATTCTTCGATACAGAAGGCATACTGTCATTATCATATTTATTAGTCACAATGCGGATCTGATTACGATTTTCGACAAACACCAGATAGTGAGTTATGATATCTCCGGGCCATTTATTACACGAAACAGTTTCTCGGAGGTACAGAACTTCGATATACAATTGAATAGTACATTCATATTGTATTATATCATATTCGTATTATTCATATTTTAACATGAATATACCATTCAATTGTTTTTAGTTTATTACTCCAAACCATTTCTAGAATATTTACATTTTTACATTAATGGAAATCGTTATATCATGTACTTGTACTTAAGAGTGGAGGTTTATTTCTACTTCCAATTGAGCACCAAAGAGAACTACTTCGACCACGGCTAGTATGCGAGCCTCAAGCGGACCATACGCTGTTCACACCATTCATAACTTAACACAAAACAAATTCCGAACACCCCGCTAATGTATTGTGTTGTATTTTTCATCGCGCGCATCACCCCTTTGACACTATAAATGATGATGTCATTAATCCGCCGAGGATGGCTTGTTTGCACAGTTTTTCTGCCGGCACGCTGACTCAACCCGCGTCGATTATCGCCGCGACCTGCGTCTGTATTGAACCTTATCTGATTGTGTTACCTTTGCGACCGGGGCGCCTGTACTTGTTTACCAGGCCGGCCGTAATGTTGTCGGTAATCACAATGTCACCCCTGGGTCGCGGTAATGCGTTAGTGGCGGCCATATTTTTTTCGATTAAGGCCCATCAAGTCGCGGTTGGCTTGCCATTGCGACGCTGCCCTACTCGATAAGGTATAATGGCACTTCGAGTGCGTGCTACATTGGGAGAGCTGGCTGGCTTTTCATGCTACTGAACTCTAGAGAGCTTTTGCCTGACTCTCGAAGTTTCGAATCAGTAATACCGCGTATTTCGATGTCATACTTGATGGGGAAATATTTCTAATAATCGCCGCTTTGAGAGGGAAAATATGCTTAAGACTATGAAGCTAGGCACTTCAGAATGCGGTTATTATACCTCCTCGCCTTTGATGGGCTACTGTTTCGCGGAATTATTTGTTGAAGTTGCTCAATGTTCATTTTACGTTGCATTCACTGGAGTCGTTTTAAGCCCAATTTCAGTCACGCGCGATCGTGACGTTACTGCAAATTTATCAAAGCACAGTCAGGTTTCGTAGCACCACCATATAGCTACTGCTACATCACGCTTCTACCAAATCATTGGGAGGTAATTCTGGCCCAATGGCTGACACCCGTCATGCATAATGCGTTGACCTCCGACCAACCCTGAGACAGGCTCACTGAATATGGTTCGACCTAACCCCCGTTATTAACCAATACCATGCACAAAATTGAAGTGCACATAAGATTTGCTTGCAAATGCAAGTGTATGTTGAAAAGTAATGGTGAATTCTAATGCTAAGCATTTCCCGAAAAACATATATCTCTTTATCTGCTCAGCTTATAATACCCGTCCGTTTTGACCAGTGACGCCCACGGGGGTTGATGGACTGACGGCGTAGTGTTTACTGACAGCAATGGAATAGCATATTGATATTGAACTCAACCCGAATATTTCCGGCTGACACTCATTAGGGGTAATTGTCACCAACTATAGCAACAGTTCAATATGAATATTCTGTACCTCCAAGAAGCTCTTCAGTGATCGCAATACCGTATTTATATGCGATATTCATCTTAGTTGCGAATAGGCATTATTTTAGCAAAGCCGATAATGACTTACCCATCACCTGTAAGCCTACGTCAGATCGGTAGTGATATATTATCGCCCACGCGGACCATGATTGCCCACCATTCAAGCAATATTGCCATTGTCCGAGCCATGTTGCTACATAATAATAATTCATTATGACGCTCATAACGTAGAATTCGATCCGCCTGGGAATATATACCGCATAAAGACCAGGGATTTACGGCAGATATGTTAGATACGCGAATGTTATCAATCGCAATAATCTTAGTCTCCTGACTTGTACCCACCAGCATTCGTCACGTCAATCCAGTAATTCCACTTTATCCTATTTCGTATAATAACTCCTCTTTGTCACATAAATAATCCGTTTGTTTCCTGCTATGGCGGTTCGCTTTGTCGCGACGGTTTGCGGCATCAATCTCGTTTCGCAGCGTACAGTAAGATCAGCGATCTGTCACTCACAATGTTTATGACGTCACATTGTGTTCAACCTTAATCGATAGTGCAGTCTTCCTTTAATTACTTTTGCGCGCGCTGTAAGATTGGCATCAATAGCGAAAGGCAGACTGTAAATGCCTGGGCGGAAAACAGGTACAGGTATCTTTGCAAAATTTTAACCAGACGCTGGAAAATTGATGTATTTACCGGCTTTCCGCCATACGACTGGGAATAAATGTACATTTTTAAAATTTCAGCCATAGAGCAGGAAGCAGGATCCTGCACCCGTGCAATAAGGCCTTTTCACCCAAAATGCACCAACCCTGTGATATATATCCTTAAGAATTGGTGTATTTGACTTGATTTTACCCTTTGAAATGGCGTGAAAGCAAGATTTTGTACCAGAAAGTGCCTTTCATCCGATTTGCATCCTGCGATATGGTGGTGATCGTAGAAATACACGATTTTCGTTAACATTGCAATCGCTTTCGACGCCTGCAGTGTTCGTGACTAGGAGGTGTCGAAAAAGTATTTTATCTCGGCTCAAATCAAGTCCGTAGAATAGTCGAGAAAAGCTGTTTCCGCGATAGACAACGTTGTGATGAAACAGTCGTTTGTGACTTGCGGTGTTGGCTACATAACGTGAACTTGGAACGATTTGTTGTTCTTCTTTGTGCGTGTTTTTGCAGCATTCGTTGCAACAGAAATAGGCTGTGCTGCTCTATCGCGTACCAAGTTTTTTGATGGTGTTCACGGCGTTTCGACTGCAACGGTAATGTCATTTATACCAGGCCGGTATTGCTAATTGTGATTGCTGATCTGTGAAATTGTGGCACGACACACTTTCATTCTAGGCTTTTGCAAGACACCGCTTACGCGGATCTGATTCTTGGAGGACTGGAGGAGCCTTAGGTTGGAATATTGGAGTTGACATCGTGCGAATACAGTTAGACTCAAATTTGTAAATTATGCGATCAAAAAGGGGTTACCCATATAATTAAAACTTCTAGTGACATCAAATTTCAAGCTGTATAAATCTGCACGTAACTCAAAAATAATGACAGATGTTGTAAAGGGAACTGCAGTGCTATAGTTGTAGTTTCGTTACGGGGATTTCGTGGACCCCTCAAAACTAGTCCGCCTCAAGGGGATCTATTGATTACAGGTTAAGAATCCTGTCGCAGTGTGTCTTTCGCCGACTCTGCACGCGAATTGCTACGCGATTCCACCACGATTTCAGTTCTGTTTTTATCAACCACACGCCGGATGGTCCCACGCTTTCCCATCTGTGTTATGATTTCGCGATGGTACATTTTGGCTTCTTTGAGTTTACGCGGCGTGGTTTACGGTTCGTTGAAAGGTGCGGTGCAGCTGGCGGGCTGCACGCGGCGAATTGTTTCCCCGTGTGTTTCAGAACTTCGTGGGGGTGTGCAATAAACAGGTCGGTTATGCTGGATATAGCATTTTCGCAACGTATGACAAATTACTGCCGTTGGCTGAGTGGGTATAGGAATTTTGCAAACTGTGTTCATTTCTGTTACGCCCCAATACAGAGCCTTGTGTGCTTGAGTATATATCGTATATCCTTGGCCCATCTCAGCCCATTTTCTTCGTTTAACTACGGTACTTCATTATTCCGATATTGTCCTTCTAGTTCAGTGGTTTCCAAACTTTTAAAAAATGCCTTTGCAATTATCCTTGTATTTCGCAGTCCTATAAATATCAAACAATGCTATAGGAAAGATTCGATTCGCTGATATTAGGTATCCACCGTATTATATGCTTTTAATATACCACAAAAACATGTTGAAACGTAAAACCATCTATATTATCGAATAATAAAGCATAACTAATAGTGATGGAATATAATATTTAAAAACATAGAATAATGTTTAAAAGCTTTTTTAATGATTTTTTCTAGTACAGCTATAATATTTTTAAAATATCGCTAACCAACGACTATTAAGATTACATTACCTGAGAAAATTCTGTTATCGAATGACAATCATTAAAGAAATTCTCACTGCGACCCTTTCAAACTGCACGGGCCCCAGTTGGTCCGCGGACACCAGTTGGGAACCCCCTGTTCTAGTAACAGCTGTTCACTTCTATCAACGCCCCTCCGAATATATACGTTTAATGGGGTACTACTACCTTGTAAGTGGTGTCATACAAAGAGCCTAGGACGAAAGTAGGTCAATCAATATTCAACAAATCTGGAATCATAATAAGAAATATCAACCTGGTGTAAAATGAAACGCCATGAATACCAAAAACAACAACTACCTTGTTTGCCCCGGTATAATCGTAGAGTTAGTGCCACCTTTTATGCATGTATGTATGTATTAGTACTTGTCCTAGTACCATAATATGTTCGGGGGGATGTGTAAGGTAACCTACAGCGTATATCCGCGGTCTAATTGTATCCAGTCCGATGTAGCCTATAGCTTTTGTGACTCAGATTAAGCCCCCTTACAAAAAGTGACTAGAAAGTCACAGATCCTACATCTCGGTGCTATGGTATCCTTCTCGAGTGTCTACCGTTTATTTGTTTGCATCGCCCATTAAAGCGACTACTCTTATGAGGTCATAATATCGATCGCTCCTCGAAGATGTGTGCGCAGAGATTTACCGGCGACAACACCGTCTCCGGTCGAGTGGATTAGCGCACACAAGGGCTGTACAAATCAATTTTAGCCAATTCGATACATTTCCCACCGGCCGCCCGGCGCGGAGATTGTGTTATGGGTGCTGTCGGATAATAGGTATTACGTCAGGAGCCGTTGTGAAGATGTGATCATCGCGCGTAACCAGGCGGTGACTAATTATGCGCGTAAAATTTATGTGACTTCCTATCCTGAATCTGTATGCCCGTTTGTTGACTTGTGTAGTCATTGTTCTTAAAGCGTGCTGCGATTCGTGAAGTTATATGATAGAAGAGTATATTCGTATTGAAATGAACCCGAATATTTTCGGCTGTCACTCGTCAGGGGTAATCGTCAGCAACTAGTAAAGAATTAGAAAGAACATTGTATATCAACAGTCGTTACACAAGATTGGTTGATATACAAATATGTGTGTGAAATGTTTGGTTAAGAAATGTATGTATCATATAGTTTCCTGGTCATTCCGCGAGTTGGTCTTGTTAGATATTACTGAAGCGTTGCCGAGTGCATTTGTTTTCAAGTTACGATTCGTGAGTGAGCTTTTATGTTCGGTTTATATTCATTCCTGAATCAATAAATCCAACATATCGGAAATCAAATGCCCACACTTCCGAAAACATCAATCCCGCTAAGACTAAGTGTCCCATTGTGCGATACTTGAGCTGTTACGTACGCCGATAAAATCAAAATTGCTTTCTGCATAACAATAATCCTTGTGCCAACAAATGCTTTCCTGATGATTGACCCCATTTCGGTTAGTTTATTTTGGCGCGGGCGAGTTATTTCATCTTTTGTGCCTCTCAATGCGAAGTAGCGACACGCGAAGTGGTCTGTCAACGAGCGGTTCCTATGCCGGGAATTAAATTCGTAATCTTAGCCCTGCGCGGAGGGAAATAGAATGCGGGTTACTATGAATTTGGCTAATCACTGCGGGTCTTGGGTTCACTTCAGTCTTGGGCAACTAGAAAATTTTCAGCTTTTCCGAATTAGATTAACATTAGAATCATAGCTACCCGTTTTTTTTCAAATAGACTAGAATTAGAATTATAGCGACACATTTTTTTCCATAATTAGAATAAAATTAGAATTATAGCTAGTTTTTCCATAATTAGATTGAAATCAGAATTATATCTACGCAGTTTTTTTCATAATTAGAAAAAAATTAGAAATATAGCTACCCTTTTTTCCAAATTAGACTAGAATTAGAATTATAGCTACACAGTTTTTTCATAATTAGATAAAAATTAGAATTATAGCTGCGGTACCCTCTTTTCCGAATTAGACTAGAATTAGAACTATAGCTACACAGTTTTTCCATAATTAGAATTATAGCTACCCTTTTTTCAAATTAGACTAGAATCATAATTATAGCTACATTTTTTCCGTAATTAGATTAAAATTAGAATTAAAGCCGCACAGTTTTTCCTAATGAGATTAAAATTAGAATTACTTAATTCACGAAAACTTGAACATTGAATCAACTTCACTTCGTATCAAATCCTGAGTTTATTCCCGTGAGCATGAGAATAGCAGATGTCTCAACATCAAGCTTGGCTTGTTTCGCACTATACAGTCCTCCCGTAACATTGACAGGGGGACCAAAAATTAGATTACAATTAGAATTAGAGCATAGAAACATTTCAGAAATTAGATTAGAACTAGATTACGGGCATTTCGCTGTAATTAGTTCAATAAGGCAACTCTAATTATCTACTTGACCAAGTCTGCTTGGGTTGTATTCAGGCGCGTATCCAGAGCGCGAAAAAGGGGGGGGTTTTGAGTGAAATCACCTATTATGACGTCATAATTACGATCACTCGTCTACACGCCAAGGCGAATATTTACGATATATTATAATTCAATAATTAAAAGAGATTTGCGGTGAGTGGGAGATGTACGAATTCGATACAGACAATGCCTGAAATTCCGTGTTTTTACGTTATGATTGAACGAAATTCGTAAATGCTCACATTTAGTCATGAGCCGACTAACGCCGCCGGTCTCCAAGCGCCTAGTTCCGACCAGAGATGCACGATTTTGTTAGGTTTTGACTATATTATGCGCACAGCCGGTAGTATCGCAGCGGACGAACAAGCGCGGAATAGTGCTGTAGCATACACGAGGGCGATCGCGATCGCCACAGAGAGGTGTGGAGTGTACAGCTGCACACGAATGTGTGCATTTCGATGGCTTTACTAGCCGCACGGTTGAGCGTGTAGTACGCGCGAAGATAATTAGCCCTTAATTGCAGGCACGCAAGTCGCTCTATTAATTAATACAGAGTACACACTGGGATAATAACTTGAGCGACAGAGGACCTTGTCAGCCGATATCATTACGTTAACTTTACTAATAGGCCTACTCAATTCTCCCGTTCAGCGGCAACATAGGCCTGTATTTGGACGACAGCAAGCCACCTAACAATCGAGAACGTGGATTGCTAGGCTTGTATTTTGAAATGTGAATGTCAATCGTAGGGCATTTCTCGCCGATAATCGCGAAGACAATGTGGATTTGAGAACAGCATTGTCGTACCGGTGCCGCCGTGTCTGCGTCTCGCTGATCAATCAACACGCCGTGCAATTCTTAATTAGGATTTCAAGGCGAGCAGGTGTAGCGAATTCGCGGGCGATGTTCATTGCCGACAACTTTGTCTTTGCAATTACGTATCGGCGGTATCGCGTCGGCCAATTAGATTAGATTTTCCTAAAATGCGTCTCTCGTTTTAGCAAGGCGAGAGAGAAATCGAGGGAAGAAAGCTGTGAACGTCAGCATCTGCCACAGCTGAAATGTAGCTGAACAAGCGCAGAATTCGTACGCAATTAGCGAAATATAACGACCTATTTTATCCTTTCGACTAATTCGGCGCATAATTCCAATATTTTGTAGGGGTTTTAGTCCCCTTAAATAACATTAAGACGCCATATTCGCCTTCTCATACGTAAAAATGAATATGTTGAACTGA
>ATSW01049740.1:0-10646 GCA_000444245.1 Botryllus schlosseri | reverse complement strand
CCCGACGATAATTAGTGGCACCAGAAACGCGCTCGAGATTAGAAACGGTAGCAGGAGACTTCGTGAAATGTTGTACAACACACTTCCTAGCATCGGTCCGCTGATATATCCGATCGCAAGCAGCGACTCAGCCCCACCGAACACGATTGCAATACGATCCTTGAATTCTTGACATATGATAGTCAATGCAGCCACAACATAAGCCCCTTGTCCGGTTCCTTGTATCAAGCGAATGGTGATTCCCGCAGCCACCATCACTGAAACATAGGACACAAACTCCAGCAATCCAAAACCAGCCTGACAAGCAGTGAAGCAGGTTAAACCAACAAGCAACATTGTTTTGCAACAACCAACAAGCGACATTGTTGAAGTAGATCTGATATTTTCCGAATACTATGCTCACATGCTGCTAATTGCCATCGATATAAGCGTCACTTGGAGCAGAATTGATCCTTCGATTGCCGACCCCTTTCTTTCCAGAATTGTATTTACCAGGAATGGGTTCGGAGTGCTGACGCACAAAAATACTGTGTACTGTCCAGCAGAGTTGGATCAATTACAATATTTTAATTCAATTACAATTACAATTACAATTACTTCCTTGCATGTTTCAATTACATTACAATTACAATTACTCAATGCTAAAAATATCAAATTACAATTACAATTACAATTACTGTTAAACATGTAATTATTACAATTATAATTACAATTACAATTACTTTTAAACAGGTAATTGATTCAGTAAAGAGGTGTTCTTTGACAACCGTAACGACGTAATTAGCAACAATCCCAAGCTATTCATGTTTCATTCCTGATATGTAGAATACCCTTTAATTAAAAAAACTCGAACGTATTCGAAATATTCCTAATCATGAGTACTGAAAACTACAAGCACAGAAAAACGTTTCAAGCGACTGTTAAGAACAAAAGGTTTGAGCGACTAACAGCGAATAGGCTACAGGACAGTCAATGAAATATAATCAAACGATTAGGCTACTCAGAGCTGAGTCAGGATAATGAAATGTAATCGGTAAGGCGTGAGTGATAAGGATGATACCGATAACGTGCGTAAAATTAAAATAAATGCAAAAGGAAAGAATCTCCTGATAAATAAGAATTACAATATTTTGGTTCGCATTTACATTTTCACTTGCTCGGAAACTGTTGGATTGCATTTGATCAACAATTAGGGTGCGAAAAATTTCTGGCCCCAGTTTGGCCAAGATTGGAGGTAAGATTGGGATAACATTTCTACAAATGCGTGATCAAGTTTGATGAAGCCTTAATTGGTTGGAAACTTGAATTTTCTTTTGCTGTCGTTGCAACAAGCCTCGGTACTGGTCAGAGATTAAAAAAACTTTGACCGTGGTGTAGGAAATGGTTCAGCACAGGTTTCAGAAGAGTTTATTTGCTGTTCAACCATTTTTGAAATATTAAGATTTAGTTTAGCCCGCTGGTTCTCTAACTTATTTAGACACGCCCCCCTTCATAACAGTGAATATTTCGTGCCCCCCTTATCGTTATATCACCCAATGAAACCAGAAAGTTAGCAATCCTTACATATAGTTTGATGGTATGGAAGGTTATGAATGACTGTTGATGAGAGAATTCTCCAATACGAAATTCAGACTATATACACCGAGCAATAACCATAAAACGGAGGTGAATCGGGCCAAGCGCGGAAAATATTTCAGTTCACTGGAGCGTCGCGCCCCGTTCAGATGCTCTCACGCCGCCCAAGGGGGCACGCCCCCAGTTTGAGAATCACTGGTTTAGCCTATATTGTAATTCACGAAGTTTTCTGTTGCTACTGAAGTATGGGAAACAGTTTAGCGTGACTGAATTATCTAGTTATAACGCAGCACGCATAGAACACCGATGTAAATAGGCTAATTATTACATGTGGAGACTGTTTACTACAGTGTTGGGATGACTCGAGTCATGACTTGACTCGAGTCATTTTTTCGTATGACTTGACTTGACTCGAGTCACTTTGCTAAAAATGACTTGACTTGACTCGGCGTATCAGAAATGTGGATTGACTCGTGACTCCAGAGCAAAATTCACGAGTCAATTTCAAGTCATCAAGTAATCGGTGTCGATAAAAATCACTGTATCTTACATATGTTCGGATTGTTCGCGCAACGTTGGTGTAACCCGTGAGAGCGACCAATCATTCAATGATGTTTTATTGAAATTGAATTCGCAAATAGTTTATATAGTCCTCAACCATTGGCGCAGGCTCGAATTGTATCATATCAATTTGCAAAAGGGTAATGTATTGCCTATTATCAATTCGTTTCTCTATTCTCTATTTTGGCTAGTAACTATCAACTGAGGCTGTGCAATTACTTACGTAGTTTATTAGTTCTACTTATACGTGATCGATACAGCGCCTTACTTGCGTGTATATTCAACTCTATATTCGTTCATCCGTTCAAAATCAATGACCACTCAATCTGTATTTCAGACAGCTAGCCAAATACAATGACGTAATCATGCCTCATACCTCGAAAAGGCAATTTGACTTGAATTGTGACTTGACTCGTGACTTGACTTGACTTGACTCGATTTGACTCGATTTGACTCGAGTCACCTCCGAAAATCGAATGGCTTGACTTGACTTGAGTCACCTTCGAAAATCGATTGACTTGACTTGACTCGAGTAAAAATGTGCAATGACTCGAATTGACTCGAAGGTAGTGACTTGATCCCAACACGGGTTTACTAAGGCCTTAAGGCCCCTCGTCGTCATCCTGATTCGTACCGGATTTTCACTGGCGCGACGAATAAATGATTGATTAATTGATTATTTTATGTTGTAATTGTCAGGTTTACATTAAAATGTAATTGAGATTGTAATTGAGCAAAATTTTGATCAAATTACAATTACAATTACAATTACAATTACAATTACACAAAATAGAAATGCTTCAATTACAATTACAATTACATGAAAAAATGTAATTAATTACATTCAGCTCAATTACAAATTACAATTGATCCAACTCTGGTGTCCAGCGCATGTGTATATGAGCAGTAACTTTTGAGGAAATGTATAGTATCGCGCCATAGTGATCGCTTCTTGCTGAGTTGCTTCTTGTCATGTTCTTCATCATTTAGAAGTGGAATGATTTCTAATTTATGATCAGTCATAATTAAATTCCCCTGGAATATTCTATCTATGCAAATGTTATGTGCTATTATGGAACAGTTATATGAGATGAATTAGGGCAAGTTTTTGCTACTTTACCCACTTTTTTTTACAACTTCCGGCAGCTTCCTACATACTCAGTAGTTCTGTAATATGGTGTTTTAAGCTGTTAGGAGGAATATTATGTTGCAAGTTTTTGCAACTGTTCTTCATTTCTTCATGAAACTATTTGTAACTTTTTCGATTTTTCATGCAACCTTTTGCAAGTTTTTACGATTTTTTATGCAACAAACTGTCGTTTAAGTTTGAGGTCCTTTCTAATTTGACGTACATTCAGGCTAGACCGCCGAAAATTCTATTTTCACTAGGTCAATTTTTCAGGCTATTGGTTTTGTTGAAGTCACCAACATTGCGTTTTGCTACTGTGCCTTGGATACGGAACGCTTCGAGTATCTCATACCCCAATAATGTCAAGTAACTTGTCCAATGTCCGTAAATGCTACTTTTTGTTTAAAACCACCCTTCACCTCTACCGACAAGATAGCGTAATGGTGAAGCGTCCGGTCGTGGGTTCGAACCCCGGCCGGGTCAGATTAAAGACCTGATTAGTAACACTGGTATCCATGACGTGCCTGCTTGGCGCTCAGGCATTACTGGGATAGCATGGAAGGGTGGTGCATGACTTAGAAAGCCGTAAAAGGCTATATCTGCACCTTCCTTGTCCAGCGGCATATGCACATCATGCACTCATGATATGAATATGCACAGATCGTGTGTGTGTGTATCATGAGTCGGTGTATATGCCACAAAAACATCAAGGACAAAAACAAAACTACGTCCTTTCCTTCCTTTGACTGCGCGCATGATAGAAAGTTTCTGACCTTGATCAAAATGCACAGGTTTACCGGACGTGTAATGTCCTCCATCATCATCATCATCATCATCATCATCAGTAATCGTTTTTATCATAGTGCCCTATATGTAGTGGACGGTCCGTGGACAGATGGGCAAGCGACATTATAGCATGCGGCACATGAGCATGTGGGTTAAATTACGGGTCAGGGGTGAATTAGGGTTGGATTTAGGGCTGGGATAGGGTAAGGCTTGGGGTTAGGATGTATATAAGGGTTAATTTCAGGGTTATATTCTGGATCATGGTTTGTTTTTGAGCTATTAAGTTACAAGCTGAAGTGACGCATGCTGAAGTGTCCAATGCTCAACTGTCGTTTTCGATTGTGTCGCATGCTCATTTGCTCAAATGTCGGACAACCGGTGTGAACACAAGAAAATCTCACGGCTTCGTGATTTTGGGGGATTCCAGGACCACGAGCGGACTAAAATTTTACTTTCGAAATCAGTACAATGGCAGCTTTCGATTGATACAAATTTTATCAAATTTCTCGCTCGGCAAGCCGGTCAAACAATACCGTTAAATTGCCTTTAGCCAGGTGGAAAGTGTGACGTAGACCAATTTCACTGAGCCATGATATTTGCTTGTGTCCACACCATATAGAACACTATGTTTTTATATTATCCATACTGCATGACATATTCTCTAAGCACCATATAACGGACGGAACATAAACCTCATCAGTAGGATAATTTTTTTGACCTAAAAATGAAAGATTTTGACCTAAAAAATTTTAATTTTGGTTTTATTTGACCTTAAAAAACTTAGTTTTGACCAATTTTGACCTCACGTATGTAAATTAGGTGTTTTCCCAAGAAACCTTAGAATTGTACTACTTATCTTCATTTTTGGTTGGAACTGTATCTCATTACGAAGTAGTTAGGCCTGAGCTAACGTTTTTGACTTAAAAAATGACAAATTTTTACATGCAAAAACTTTATTTTAACCAAATCTGGACGTATGAAAAATTCCAGTAGTTACATCACGCATTATGGGAGAACTAATGAAAATTTGTTGTACGACGAACGATACAACAGCCCAACCCCCAAAGACACACTCATACCTTTAAATCTGAACCTGAACGGTGTCCAAGCGCAATGAGAAAAGCCTGACCAAAACCTTCCAATCTTACATCTGGCGCTGAAAATTATTTTAGAATTATTTTCACTACTATGGTATCATCATTCGAATCAATGAATAAAAAGCCTTGTTGAATTATGACACGAAATCTGCATGTAAGCAGTTTCCGATCTAATTGGCGCGCGAGTTCAACCCGATACTAAGTTGCATACTAGCGCGCCAGAGCTCGCACCCACCAGAGAATCAACCAATGCTCCGTACAAAATCGCGCGCCCGGTTATAAGAACAGCTGATGCTCTATGAAGTAACTGTTTGATGTATTGCCTGCTGCTGAATCGTATAGCGGACGCGACATTCGTAAATCCATCCTGTCCGAACTGCCCTAAACTAATTATATGCAGTAGTATTGCGGCGTGTTCCAAATAGTGTCGTTTAATAATACGTGGTTTACACGCAGACTTTCGATATCTTTTAATAATGATATTCAATAATATCAGGAAAAAAAATAAGAGGAATCGCGCACGCAAATAACTTCCAAGTCCATTAAAACAGCGCTATTGATATCTCTTTGTTTTCGTTTTGTACCAATGATTCCAAATCACGTGATTCTGTCCTCGTCCAACACTCCGGTATGTTGATGTGGTAGCCTAACTATAGCTGATAGGTGACACAGTAAAATATATTTTCATATCAAGTTGTACGATCTCGTCGGTGGTAGAATAGTATTCGAATTATAATTTCTATATTATAAGAAGTATATCCACTCACGAAAGCGATATATAATTCAGTTTACAAAATGTTAAGATCTATCATGCAAAAATCAATTTGTTTGAAACATGGTTTTTATTTTTATTTTAATTGTGAAAATGGGACGTTGTGGCGCTTATCAACTTATCGGTTTGGTGCGTCACGGCAAAAATTTCGTATTACGAGTCGCAAACCATTCACCTAAAAAAATTGCCTAAATCAACACATTGCTGGCCAGGACGATCTCAACGAGAGGCGATAGAAGTTCTGGCCGTACGAGAAGGTTATCTGTGGTAAACTCAAGTTTCAAGTTCAAGCAGAAATCAATCAAATATGCTCGGTGCCAATCGTATATTGGGCATGCGAGGAGGAAGTGATCCACATTCTCGGTTACGAGGCATAAGTCACACAATAGCGTGTTGATGCAGCTTATGTTAAATAAATGCCCCTTTAGGCAACAATGGCCGGATCGGAGACGGAATATTTTCGTTTCATACAAACGCGATCTGTGCATTAAGGGAAACGTCGTTTGTACCGTTTGGTGGAAACGTTTGTAGTGGTTTCCCGTCTCTGAGGAACGGTATACTCGGTCTGTTACACAGTCCGGACGTATTTGCGTACTTCGTTCATGACATCTCTATAGGTAATTTGAGGTACTTTCTGACTGTCAAATGCGAATGCGGCGGCGGAACGTGCAAGTTCATCTGCAACCTCATTGCCGGAAATGCTACTATGTCCTGGAACCCAGGAGAAGACAACGTCGATGCCCAGTCCTATCAACAGCAGGAACAGAGGGAAAATCTTATTGAACTCTTTTCGTTGACACAGCCTTGGCTGGTGTATTTTGATAAAAGTCGACTCCAAGGCACACAACTCTGATTGGTGATATCGAATGGTTCGCATCTATAATATACTAATTTTCCTCACTTTTAGCAGTTTCTGGTCGCAATTTCAAGTACCAGTACCATTAGACGAAATCCAAACAGTGTGGTCACCTACTATACTTCGAAATTACAATGAAATGTCGGTCTTGGCCGTCTGAGTCTCGAGTCATATGACTTGGTTCGAGTCATGACTTGTGTCAAGTCGAGTCATCAGAAAATCGCGACTCGAGTCGGGCTCGAGTCGAGTCATGACTCGAGTCGTTAGAACCCTGTGACACACCGTGTTGCTTCATTCTGACGATGTTGTCTATACCTGCATCACAATTTTTCATCATGAGCTTCTTGATATAAGAGCCAATGTCCACACAGTCTTGCTCAAGTTAGGATATTGCGGTACGTTGAACAGAACACCATGTAGACCTATTTGTTTCATTTGACCGTTTATGATTCACAATGAGCATGGAATGGTCCGTCTACAACGGATAGACGTATAAACTAGGCTACAAGCTGTAAAATGTGAAATCATAAGTTCACCGACAGTGCAAGCATATACGAAACAAACGAAATGAAGGCAGGTTGCAAAAAAATCTCGACTTTGTACACAATTTTGGACAATTTTTGACCTAACGCTACAATGGACGATTCTCACCGCTTTAGCGCCCCTTGTGGATGGTTGGCCAGAGTGATTTCGCCTCCATAAGGCTAGCATTGTCGGCAAAGGCAATCTCATTATTTTGCCCTTCTGGCGACGCTTTACTGCGAGCGTATGAGTTCTTAGTTATTGCTATAGCCCTTACGGCTGATTCCATGTCATTGCTAGCATAATCAGGACCCTATTTCTTCACTAGTTGTTTGAGAATCCTTATCCGTTGAACTGTATTTTGCCAAAATGCACTGATGCCAATGTTTATCTCCAATGTCACAAATGGCAGGAACATTTTAGACAGTAATCGAACCGAGAGTATGGAACTAGTATATTCTGAGTTGTTGACGGGTTTACCCACGTTCAGTTTTGCTGACGTAGACAGCGGATTGCCAGTGAATCGAGTGGAAATAACAAAGATAAAGGATATAAATTATTCGCTAAGTCTTATATAACAGATTTTAGAGGTATGTAGAAATTTACACCAGCTGGGTCGTTGGTAGATATTTTCAAGCAGTTCAGTCGTTGGCTCTCACCGGCCTTTCCGTATTTTTATTTGAGAACTAGTAGTAATGACTTCACCAGTAGCATCAGTAATGAGTTTGATCATCTCGGTATCTGCACAGTGTTGAGCGATGTACAGCACTTTGCAGGCAGTGTGATGTTATATAATGTTGAATCAAATTTTTAGTCATTTGTATTTTCAGCATGTCACGACACTGCAATTTTCTACGTGCAGGCGAAGAGCTATCATACCTTGTCGAGAAACAGCCCTCTTCACAATTTGAAATTGGCAATCAATAGACTATTTTCTCAAAGAGAATGACAATTATTTTTATCAGGTCATGGGCCAACTAGCTCAGCTAGGTCAGGACTGTCATGGTGTGATTTCGTGGTCTACACACCTTCTAAAAAGGTCTACATAAACCGAATTTATGCTGATGAGATTGCATTCAAAGAAATATTCTTCAAACTTGAAAAAATTTATTTCAAATTTTTTTTGCCTCTTGCTGCCGTCAATGCTTGATATTGGTAAAGCAATAACTTGTAGAGCTAAGTATAAGCAATGAAATTGTTCACAAATAATAACGAATTATACGAAGCTTTAAACACGAGTACAAAATACTGCCGCATATTCTTATTTTCCAGGTGCAGCTGTGCCATATATAACAACCACAACGCCGTGGACCATGGAACGGTGGACATTATTTCAAGATCTGATGACGAACTGCCTAGAACTGTCAGTGACACCCAACCCATTTGCTGGATATGAAAAGGTCATGGCGACCCAGAGATCTTTCATTTCAACCGGGTTTATACTTTGGTCTCCATGGTGTTCTCATGCACCAAACCCCTCACTTCCAGTTGTGCCCCGGATAGCTCTGCATAACTGGCTATACGTCCATTGTCTACGTGCCCAATTCGTCAATACAAATAACGCACAGAACTGTCGAAAGTTGATCATTTATTGAACAGATGGGAAATGAAAGGATTGCATGCTATGATAGAATAGCAGTCAACCATGCCTCAAGACTTGTGTGTATCCTCCCTTCAGTGTGCTAGAGGATTTGTGAATATACGCATCGTCATTGAACCTTGTAATAACGTTTCGTTCAGACCTTGCGATTGCTAGCTGCGAAGAGAGAGGCAATTGGAAGTGCAGATAGAGCAGCGCAGATAGAACGTCAATCAGAAAACTATAATCGCATATTAGGAACAACAAAGGACCTAGTTCCAGATTCCTTAGAAACTACATGAAAAGTAATTCAAACAAATTAGCCCACATGCTACAGTTTTTAGATTGCGAAATTCAGACAAATTACAGGCCAACTGCCAAGGTACTAGTTTCCAAATTGCAAAATATAATAGCATATTAGGAACAACAAAGGACCTTGTCCCAGACGCATTAGAAACTACATAAAACGTAATGGGAAAAGTTACATGGTAGGAATATTCAAAACAACGGGCCCCTGAAGTTAGTGAGAAGACACGCCACACACCACAACTGATTAGCAATACCCATTTTTCCTTGTTTCTTCTTTAACAGGAAACCTGTGAAAAGTTAAATTCATCGTCATTCCTGAGTCATTGTTGCATTTTGGAACGCAACAGTGAACAGTGCAAATGGGATCTTCCTTTCACAGTCCGCGGTCCCTTATCTGCATTCATTTCCGATTTCCTATAAGCTAGCCTATATAAAATAGGCTATAGGTTTTTTTTAAATGGTACTTTGCAAATCAACCTGTACAGATAAAACATAACGATTATTAGTCGAATAAATTCACTATTTTATATGCGTTATGACCAACTATTTCACAGATAGGGTTATGCTATGCCCTCAAAGTCTATCTGGTATTACTTGTTGGTCCTGTGGATATACAGCTGTCGCGAGTCGAGTCATCAGAAAATCATGACTAGAGTCATTGCCGCCTTGGCTGTGATCCAGCTAATACCTGTGTGATACAGCTGATACTTGGGTGATACAACTGAAACAGCTGTGATACAGCTGCACATCCACAGGGCCTTACTTGTTGCCCGACTTTTGTGAGTGAAAAGTTGTCACACACCGGCACAGAAAGCTTTCTAAAACGACTGTAAAGCAGCTCGGTTTTTCGCTCAAAAACATTGTACAGTATTGATGAGTATTTTATCAATACTTATTTTGCACCAAAACGCGGAACCACCATAAACCGAAAACGCACGGCGTTAAATAACGTAACCTACTCCAAAACAGCCACCTGCGCCTATGAAGCTCGATTCAGCTCTGGCCAACCATAGGCCAAGATGGCGGCGCCCGAGAGCAAAAATGAAAATCGTCCATTTTGGCAAATCGCCCTAGACATGACCCAACAGTGAGGAATACTGCATAGAACAGGCTGTTATTAGTAGTGAAATTCCGTTCCACTTTCGTTCCAGGCTTTTTTAGATACCGCTGACGCTGATCGGTGACGATAAAGACCGCAGAGCAAACTTGCATGGCATGCATACAATCGTCCGGCGATTTCACTAAATATTCTCACAAACGATGCTTGACACTATGTTTGCGTATATTGTGAATACATGGTTAGTACCGAAATAATTTCAATTTTCATTTCTATGATCACTGATCACGCTGTTGGCGTTGACTCGGGGCCTATGAATATATCGTAGGCCGCGGTTGCCTGTACAGTGTACATACTATAAGCACTCAAGTAATATGGCCTCAAATAAAGAAGAATACTGAGG